>JANHGN010022514.1:0-21018 GCA_024605025.1 Megaceryle maxima | reverse complement strand
AAATGAAAAAAAAAAAATCAACCAATCAACAAAACAAAACAAAAAAAAAACAAAAAAAAAAAAAAAAACAAAAAACAAAAAACAAAAAAAAAAAACAAAACCACAAACCTTACACAAACACAAGCCACAACACAAACTCCCCATAACTTAAGAAAGCCACTCAGACTTTTTTCTCACACATCATTATGAGAGTCAGCTATAACAAGGTCTAGTTACCTACAGATTTGCATGTTGTGGTTACTTAATTTAATGCCCAAGAAGCTCCCAGCAGCCAAGACACATACAAGACTCCTCTCCTAGGCTTATCATACAATGAGCTCACCAGGCAGCTTTTCTCTCAGCCAGAGAACTTACAGGAGCATCTCTCTCTAGCATTCATCTGATTTCTTAAAACATTAAAACTTTTATTTGTTTTAAGACTTCCATTATTTTGTCAATTATTGCCAAAAGCAGCCAACAGGTTCAGAATTATCTGGTGCAGATTAATATACAAACAATACACCAAGACAGTAGGTAGCAAGTATTGTTTCCATAGGAAAAGAGGCTAAGCCATTTTCACCATACTTTGTTTTCCTCTATCTTGTTTCTCCTGTAACAGTGGGCCATCTTCATTGTCCTTTCAAGCCTTCCTCAAATCCTTGACTTGAAAGAGTTGTTCAGGTCCTCACCAATAGCTTTCATGCCTCTCTCAAGCTGTTCTGTGTCAAGTCCCATTTTATTTTAAGCATACAAATTCTTTTTGACAAGGACTTAGTCTATATTTAGAAAATGCTGCACTAAGATAATAGTGCTGTTTAAGTGTTTTACAGTTTCTTGAGCGTTCAGCATTTTGGAAATCGCATGCATTGTACTGGGCAATTAGAAACAATAAGGAAGAAAGAATCATTAATATGAGTATAGAACTGCTTACTTTATACATACTTTCCTTCCCTCCCCCTTGTCTATTTTCAAAGCGTATAGAATCCCAATAGAACACCTACGCTTAGGATCTCAATCAAATTCAAATGAAATAAGAAAACAGAGAAACTCTACAATTGTCACAACCTTTTCCAACAGTCATTTCCCGATTACCTTCTTCAATTAGAAGTATCATCCTAAGG
This sequence comes from Megaceryle maxima, assembly GCA_024605025.1. Classification (NCBI taxonomy): domain Eukaryota; kingdom Metazoa; phylum Chordata; class Aves; order Coraciiformes; family Cerylidae; genus Megaceryle; species Megaceryle maxima. The sequence goes on along the minus strand of JANHGN010022514.1, from coordinate 19,918 downwards.
CCCTTTATCTTAAAACAAGGCTATAAATAACATGTGTATTGCTAATATACAGCTTTCAGAAACATCTTGGCCACAATATATTAAATCTCCTTAAAACCAGAATGGTAGTATGTTTTTGTTTGATTATTTTCCCCTGACCCCCCCCCATGCCCCCCTCCAGTTATTAACTACTTAGACCTGACAGTAGATTTTAAAATATTCTGCCAACTTCTGCTTGGATTTTACTGTACTAGAGCAAATAAATAAAAGAAATCCTGGTTTTCTGAACCATTCACTATTCCACATCTAGAACAGGGTGCAGCTTTCAACTGAAAGCAGCACAGCTTACCTTCTAACGTTGACAAATAATATTTCTATTACATATATGTATGTATGCAGTATTTACCACAGAAAAATGATCCCTACAGTGTCTAGGGAATATGTATCCCTGGAAGCAACTCATAGGATTGGTTAGCTAAAAACTTCATCCAAGTCTTATAAACACCCTATTCTTCACCTGCTAACACTTAATTTGAAACTATTGAATATATGTGTCTCTTGACAAAGAAGATTCAGATGCTCAGTCAACTTATTAGGCCTTAAGCTATGCCATGCACAGTGGCTGCATGCTCTTAGCTCGTGTCAAACGCTAAATGAAAAAAAGTTCAAACAAACTTTTCTGTACATTAAATATGCACGCAAGTCTAGAGGAGATGCAGACCTCACAGTCTAAAACAGCCTTGTAGCTTCTGGTTCTGATTTCTGCCTGTTAAAAATTTAATCTGTGACAACATCTATCATTAACAGATAACTGTATGCTACTCCCTTACTAAGGGACACGTGCAAGTACTGGTGGGAAATTTGCTGAGATCCTGTCACAGTCAGCCACCAAAAACATATTTGACCAAGATTAGGAAGTTAAGATGAGGGCTCAGAAAGGATAGAGATTACCTTGTGGCTAATGTGACTAATCCCCAAATTTCCTCTAACACCCTTTTTGTGGTAGAGTAGAACAAAGGCACAGAGAACGTAACAGTTGATTTGTCTTTCATTCCCCATCCACCTCTTCTCTATGTCTTTTTCTTCCTCGTCTCAGCAAATGCCCCAGAGTTTGCTATCTGCAAAATAAACATTAGCAGATAAAAACAAACCATCTGTGGTGTCAGCTCTTAACAGCTGACAAACTAATTTCTCTATATTCCTTTTACTTCCTCCATACCTACTCCATATGCATGGAGTTTCCTGCAACTCTCTTCTCCATTTTATTTTGAAACACAATTTTCCCCAATCTTATTTTCTTCCTTCTACTTTCCATTATTCATCAACTTCTGAAAAATTTGAAGTCCACGCAATCCTTGTAACATCCCTGGTCTTTTTAACTTCTGCTCCAGCTGGGCTTCGTAAAAGCTGTACTAACGCCTCAATTCCCACACAATATTATGGCCTTGAATCATTACCATTAGTATAGAATAGGTGCCTATAGGTACAGGACAGTTTTTCAGACACACTGCACTTACACCAATTGCACCTGCAGTGTCTTGACCCTTCTAAAATTCCTATTCCTATTCTTCTGGACTCTCAGCTCACTGTTAGAAATGTTTCAATAACCTAATTTTTAGAGGTACTAGGAAAGAATTTAGTCATGTAACAAAAGCCATCAAAACTGCACACGTCCAGGAACGTCTGAAAATCAGTCCTTGACAAAAAGAAAAGCTGTACAAAGCAAATAACAGACAAAAAATATTAAAGGGTCTTGTTTAAATCAGTAGAAGTTTTGTCATCTTACAGGGCCAACATTTCTTACCTATGCTTATAGCTGCTACATTTTAAAAAAAAAAAAAAAATTGGCTCAAAACCCTAACACATTAGGAAGCTTGAGTCTTCTACCCGCAGTACAGCCACTGCACTAACTATAGCTACAAAACACTGCAGAGTTCACATAGAACAAAACCACGTTATTTTGCTACTCACAGTGAGGGCAGAGCCTGCTGTCACATCACATTCCTTATATCACATCTACTTCTAGGTTGGGAAACAGCAAAACCAAAAGAGAACAGAAAATACCTGTGTGGCTCTCCCACCCCAGGATCCTTGGCAGCTCACCGAGGGAACATGGGTGGAGCACTGAAGATGCCTCAGGAAAAGCCACAGGTGTGCCTCCACATACCACACAGGTTCTTTCAAACAGCCAAGTAGTCATGCAATGAGTGATTATACCACTTTTGCACTTCTGCACGAATACCGAAACTAACACCGGTGCTACATAATATCAATTTGCGACCGTCAGTTCCTGCAGGTACTGTATGTCCCCACCATACTGGTTTTAAGTAACAAGAAATATGAGAAATTGAGTATGTATTGATATTTATTATCTAGCGCTACTTTGTCATTTAAGCACAACTGATACCTTGCACTCACAGCCGAAGGCACGGTCTGTTTCCCTGATATTTGAAAGGTCTGTGAATCCAAAAGACTATACATCAACTTGCACCATCACTTTACTTTAACTAACTATGGAGAAATATATATCATTTTTTCTTATCACCATCCTCTGCCGGTCACCTGCCTCCAGCTACATTAAAGAGAAAAAACATTAATATAACATTGGAAGAACCTGTTTACCAAGGCAGTTTATTAATAATTCTGAATAATGCAAATTAAATTAGTTTGTTAGCACTTTCATCCTTTCAACATGGAGATTAAGTTCTTATTCAAAGCTTCTGTGTTAACAGCAGAATATTCTTTTTCTTGCACAGACTACAGTAATAGGTATGGTGACTAATAATAAAGAAAATGAAAAGCAATCCTATTTTTGGCAGGACTGTTGTTCTATTTCCACTGTACTTGTGCCACAACATGTTCAGTTGGTCATCAAGAGTCCAAGCTGCCTTTTTAAAGTCATAAACCCTGTTAAAGCAGTCATCAAGGCTCCTATTCAAATCAGCAGCAGTTCTCCCACTGGCTTAAATTGCCAGAACTTCTCCAAGAACTGATGGCAAAACTTCACTCATCTCCTCACTAGTCATATAGTTAAAAAAAAAAAAAAAAACAAAACAACCCACACACAAAAAACAACCAAAACACTTGAAATAAATTAATAAATGAGCTAGGGTAGTTCAGAAATATACCACCCACATATTGGCACTGCACTAAATATAGCTAGAGAATACACTAGAATTTCAAAGCACTACCTAGTACAGGGAAAAACAAAAAAGCAAAACCACCTATGTATTTGGCTACTGGCAGAGGGGGCAGAAGCTGCCAGTACCACCTTAGCACAGCGCACCCCTCCTGCTACACTCTGGCTGTGCCCAGTGACTCTATCTTTCTCAGGGTCTGCGATCTTATTGGCATGGCTAACAATGACAGGTTAACATCACTGGAAGGTGTCGCTTGCACAGATCTCATTGCTTCACAGGTTCTCCTTCAAATGACAAGGTTTAGACTACATCACAAGCAACACACAGATGAGGGACCTGTTGAATACTTCTATACTTTCACCTTAATCTCTCTGTACTATATAAAAATCAGTAAACCACTTGAGAGCTGCTATTTTCATATTAAAATACTTGAAGAGATCACATATGGATGGCACATCAAAGAAGTAGCACAGAAGAGGCCTGAAAACAACAGTGAAAGAAGTGAAAACAGAGAAGAATAAAGTCAGAGCTGGAAATACACAAGAACCAGTTAATGTATTTTGAGAAGCAATGGTTGGCACTCCCCAAAAAGTGTAGGTAAAGAGTATTGTTTTAAACTTCCTACCAGTCTGAGGACTACCTACCACAACTGGTTCTTCACACTGGAAGACAGCTGTGACCCTTGGAAGCACTACTGACTGAGCTGGATCTCAAATTCCTGATATGCTAGAGCATTATAAAAAATTAAGTGTTATTTCCTTAAATAATGTAAAAGTCTCATGACATTCTGGGAGTGCTGAACTACTTTGTCTCAAACTTAACAACAAAACAAAATCCAGGAAAAGCTTTTTTCTCCTAGACTGAAAAAAATAATCTGCTAGTAATTAGGTTTTACAGAGAAAATGCTGCATAACTTTACGGCCAAATCCTGAAAGATGTACAATGTTTCCACAGTGATGCCAAATTATAAAAAAAAAAAAAAAAAAAAAAAAGCCAAACAAAAACTAACACAGTTAAGCCATTAAGATAAAACTGTGGGACTTGGGATGTCAACTGTGTGACTTTAACACAATCACTGTTTCAATTTCCCACCTATGAAGAAAATTATTACAAATTCATACCTCAATACTCACCAGGCCTTTCATAGCTGTGACCAGGGGAAAAAAAATAGTACCATCTATAGCCAGCTTAGAATGCTTGGATACAAAAACATCATCCTTCAGGTCTTAAAATACACCTCAAAAGTGTTTTTTAGGTTTTGTGCAAAATTACAAACACGTGCAACAGACTACAACAAACACTTCAAAAAAAAAAAATCTTGCTTTTTTCACATTCAGGACTTTCCTGCTTTTACTTCTTACTTGCCTATAGTTTCTTTTCCTGTACGTTATTGTCACATTTTACTAAAAAACAACTGATTTACCATATAACTATCCTGTACAGGACAGATCACAGTTCTGGTAAAAGCTTTGTAGGCAATCTTCTTCTGAGGAAATACTAACATCATACTGTCATACAATGGAGAAATGATACTACAGTCTTCGGTCACAGAGCATGAGACTTGATACTATCTAAGCGATACACTGTGCCATGTAAGGCAGTGAGAGCAAGTCAAAAAGCAGCAAGCACGAGTAACCACATGTTAAACTACCAAACAGCTATAAAGGTTTACTACAACACACATAAAATATATGGCTCCATTTTCCCAAAGTTACAGGCCCTTGCTAAAGCACAGGAACATATACGAAATGCTGTAAGTACAAATCATGCTGCACATTTTAATTGAGCACAAGTTCTGTATTTTACATTCCATCTCACACAGACAGCACATTCAACAGCTCAAGTCTAATGATAAAGTAATTATGCTTTTGTAAGTTAGCCCAGTTTACTATCATTGCAGAAAACTGCCAAATAAACGCAATAATGAGGGAAAAACACGATGAAGCTGCATATTTATTTCACAGGAAACAAATCCAGCCCATAGTTGCCATTATTTATGTATACGTTTCCTCTTCTCCCCCCACCCCTCCACCCCGCAGTGACAAGCCTCACCAATTGCAGCAGAACTACTTGCAAGGGGAAGACCTGAGGCATTGAATCTCCTAATAATCAGTAACTTCTGCAAGACAGAGGATACTGTTCAGTTCTTTCCCCTAAGAAGCTGGTAGTTATTCCAGAAATAAAATATGTACTGCTTATTAACTGGACATGAAGTGTCCTTAAGCTTTCTTTTCCACTAATACTTTCACTGACACAAATGCTATTTCATCTCATGCTTTACTTGTATTAACCAACCTCAGAAAAACAACTGTGCAGCTTTCACTTCTTACCCTGCCTCAAAGGCCCGTAACACCCGATTAATACACAGCCTCCCTACATCAGGGCACCTCCAGAAGTACAGAGAAAACAATCGAGGAACTTAAACTCTATGGACATGTCACTTTCTCAGAATGAGCAGATTTTTATGTTTTTTAAAATCTACCATTAAGTTTATTTTGTCAAAACACTTTTCTCAGTGACTTGTATGTGTGCAATTCACAACATATAAAAGCCATAGATTGACCTTATGCAGTTCTGACCTTCCAAACCTTCCAGAGGAGCTAATCCAACAAAGCCATAGCATCTTCCATGAACCTTCATGGAGGGATTTCATCCAGAAGGAACCTGAAGATACAAGACATCTTTTCAGCATCTTCTGAGACTAAGAGCCTTAAATACCAAATGCTATCTTTTATAACCCAGACATGGTACATGCCCTATGTACTGCTCCAGGTCCTCCTTCCAGTACAATTCCCAGGGTCTATGTCCCTACCCAGGCCTCAATCAAGCTCTCCAGAACGCTGGCTTTGCTCAAGTCCATGTGCACCAGCTATTCCAAAAAGCCCTGCTAGGGACTCTGGTCAGGGATAGAGGTCTTCACCCCGTGGGCTGATGGGCAACTTTCCCACTGATCACCAAACTACCACAGAAAGCTGCCCCACTCAGCATCCCCCTGAGCTGAACTGAGGAAGTTCTTCAAACTACAGGGACCACTGCACACTAGATTCCAAGGGGTAAAGGAACCTCAACTTTCAGAAGACATCCCTTATTTGTATGGCATGCTTTAAGCAGATCCTGGACACCTTCTCCCGAGACTGTGCTGCCTGTTTAGGGGATATTGCTCTCCGTTTGGCATGCCAGAGATTAATAACTTCAGGGCGAAAAAAGAGTCATCATCATGTCTCTAAGAGGACTTTCTAAGGCTAGTCATTCCTGTGGGTTAGACCAGGTACCAGTCAGCCCTTCCCACATCCATTTCTAAGAAAACACTGACATTTTTTTACTGTTTCCACAATAATTCTCTATCCTATGGCAGGCTCAAAAATGATTGCTAAAGCAAGACACTGCAAAGATGATCACCCATTAGAAAAAATAAACATATGTGCTATTACTATTTCTAGTAAATACAAATATTGCCATCCTTTATACTAATTGCACCTGTACTACAGACACATACAGTAAGGAGCTGTAAAGAGGACAAAAACCCTCCTGAATGATTAGGCGCAATGTCTTCTCTATCTGAGCTTTTCCACTTCATTAATATTTCACTTTTATATATTCCTCAGCTGCTTTTACAACATGTTCCTTTCTCTCCTTCTTAAGTGTGAGCAAGGAGAATTGTTTGAAGTTAACTAGTAGACCTTGCCTCACATCCCCACCTCCGTGCCCCCTGAGAGTTTAACACTTCAAGTGCAATATATACTAGATGGAAAAACACATCTGGCATAAAAAAGGATAAGAGGAGATCCCGAGTCTCCATTCTAGTTACATTCAACGATACAAGATGTGCAGTAAGAAAATCAAGCGTAGTACAGTTTCTATGCCAAGACACTTAAGGTTGTCAATCTCAAAGGCGAGACAGAGACATAAAGCTCAGGGGAGTTCCCTCCTCCGTGGAAAAGCAGAACCACCCTGTTCCTTTGCAAGATCACTCCTAGAAACATTTCCTTGCCAAAAGTGAAAGATAACCTCTTTCAACCAGGAGAAGCAACATAAAAACTATCTGGCGGAAATATGACATTTTTCACAAACCTCTTCCATAACGAGCACTACCATCTCCATCTGCTCCACTTTTTAAGCATGCCATGTGATTTTGGAAAACACAGGTAGCATCCTCCAGCTCCTGCCTCCCAATCCAACCCCACAGCAGAGGCCACACGACTGCCAGTGCTCCGGCCCTACCCAGGCACACTTCTGAAACCACTGCCCTGTCATCCCCGCGTGTTAATTTTATATCGCTTAATAGACACAAAGCAGGGTGGAAGAAAAAAAGAAACGCCAAAGAAACACCCGACGAAACAAAAAGGGTCTGTTCTTCCCTTTCACCTGCAGCAGCGAGGCCAGAGCTGCCTCCCAGAGAGTGGCAGCCGCGGCACCGGCTCCCCGCGGTGCGCCCACCACAGGCCGGGCCCGGCGGGCCCCACAACGCCCCCGGCCTCCCCCTGCAGTAGCTCGGCGCCGCTGGCGCCGCCTCTGCCCCGGGCTGGGGCGGCCTCCGGGTCACACCTGCGGGCGCCGAGACCCTGCCCGGCCCACCACAAAGACGCTACCGTCGGTGTCCCCCACGCCACCCGCTCCCCGGCCGCCCCCGCTAATCCCCGCCGCTATCGGGATCAGCGCCGAGCTGCGGCACCGGTAGCCCCGACCCTCCTCCGCCACCGCTGTAGCCGCGCCGCGGGTCGGCGCAGGGCGGCCGGGAGCCGCCGCCCCGCCGGCGGGTAAGGAGAGGCCAGGCGAGGGGAGCTGCCCGCGTCACCGCAGCACCTGAGAGGCGAGGCGGCCCCCACGCCGCTCACCCCCCCACCCTCTCCCACCAACCGCTCCCCGGGGACCCGCTCCCCGGGAACCCGGCGGCGCCGCGCGGCCTGCGCCGACTGCCCCCTGCGCCGCGCCGGCCAGCCCAGAGGCACCGCCCAGAGGGGAACGCGTTACCTGGCCGGGCTCCTCCAGCGTCCGGGGCGCTCGCCGAACGCCGGCGGGGGCTGGGGACCCTCCTGGCTCCCTGCGGCGCCGCCACCGCCCCGCTGCGTCCGGGCGGCTTCCTGCGTGTCCCCGGCGCGCGGTAAATAATCCGTCCGGAACGGCGGCGTCCCAGTCAGTCTGTCTATCAGGCTGTCAGTCAGTCAGTCATGTTGCGGCCGGGCGTGTGCGTGTGCTGTGCGCGCGAGGGTGTGCACGGCGGGCGGATTGGCGGCGTAGGGGAGGGAGGAGGCGGCGGGGACGGGCCGGGGCGGCGCTTCCGCGCGCGTGCCGGTGCGGTGCGGCTGATCCCGCGGTGCGGTGCGGCGCGGCCTGGCCGTGCGTGTGTGTTCGTCCGTCCGTCTGCCTGCCCGCCCGCCCGCCCGCCCATCCGCCATGAGTGTGTCCGTACGCGTGTCGTGGGTCGCGTGCACGTGTGTCGCGCTGCGCGTCCCCGTGTCCGCTCGTGTGCCCCCCCCCGCCGCGTGGCCACCTGCCGCCGCTGCGGGACCGATGAGGCGGCGAGCGGCGGGGCCGCACCCGCCGGGCTCGGGGCCAGCTCGGGCCGGGCGGAACAGCTTCCCCGGCCGCCTCGGGCGAGCAGCAAACACGCGGAGGGGGGGAAAGTCCGAGTACCCCCCGGGAAGAATTCAGCCCCGCTCCGGTGTGTTTGCACTCACCATCTGCTCAGGGATTTGTATTTATTTTCTCGCCGTTCCCGCAGGGCGGTGGAGCCATCTGATTTCACTTCCTCATCCTCTTTTCAGATGTGTGTTCTGTAATGATTTTCCAGTTGCTCCATCGCCATCCCGGCGCAGTGTTCAACCCCCCCCGCGGGGGGAACAAGGAAACGGCGTTGAAGGAACAGCCTCTACACCTAAGGCAGGTCTGTTCTGCACCGCTGCAGGAGCGGGAGGGATTTCCCTGGAATAGAGGACCGGAGCAGAGGTTAATTAGGTGGCTTTTAAATGTAATGAATTAAGTTCTTTCTTCAATTCAGAAAGAAAAGGTAAAACAGGAATAACCATATTCTCTGCAACTAATAGTTAAGGAATATGCGTTTTCATGTGGACTTTTCTTGAGAATTTATACGGAGTCGTTCTTGGCCTCACATGCCAAAGTGAACTATCCTGCCTCAGTAGGGACATCATTTGAGTAAAATGAGTGACAATTCATGAGAGACATACTGCAGATACGAGCCCTGTCCCCTGATGCTACAACAAATAACAGGCATAATTTTATAAAACAAAGAAACTTGCTGACTTTACAAACTTAAGACTCCACAGGAGCAAAGTATAGTATGTTCTTCCCTCTAACATCATTGCTTATCCTGAAAACTAAAAAACCCAAAGAAATTTTAACTATGAGGCTTATACAAAGAAATGCAGATCTGAATGGAGACAATGAGAGCTTTGAAGAATTTTGAGTGAAACACCTTTTTACAAAATGCAACTTGTCAGCAACAATGAGGTTCTGCTAAAATTCTGAATAAGAATCTGGGAGCCCCAAACATTTTAACAAGCTTAAGCATTGAGCAGTAACAGTTTTGTAGGTTTGCTAGCTGAAACCCTAGCAGACAGCTCTGGAAGCTAGGGGAAGAGGAACACTGGTGGCCACCGTGCCCTGGACCTGCCGAGATACATGTAATCTGATTCCCTTCTCCCACCAGTTCCGTGCTGGTATGGCTCCAGTGACTTCAGCAGAAAGCCTCTCTGTATGGCAGTGTATTTCACAAAAATCTTCATTAGGTTTTGTTAGCACAGCAAGGTGACAGCAAGGTGATCCTCAGTGACTGAGGATCACAGGCTGGGAGAGAAACCAAACCTTGGCCCTGGGGTACTCCGGAGCTTCCTGGGAGGTCCAGTGGATGTATGGCTGTATAAACTTCACTGAAGCTTTTTCTCTAATAATAATATCTGAGCCAGGTTGGCATTGCTAGTGTTGCTACACTATGGCAACTGGGAAGCACTCTGGTCAGGTCCTAGATGGCCTTGCCATCACATGAGAGGGCAGAGGTGATCTGCACCACATTGCTTCCACTCTTCTTTCAAGACACATCTGTTCAGTGGAGCATTGTCACACTACTAATCGGGATGTATTGGTTTTGTATTGCATACAATCATAGCCACTTACACCTTTAGAGCAAGGATTAATCAAGTGACCTTCCACTTGCTGTGCAGTGCCATGTATGTGCAGTGTACTGAATAAATACTGTCACTGGAACCGGTCAGTTTGTAAAAAATGGTTTATCATGCTAACATTAAAATCTCAAAGGAGGTTGAAGTCCACTCCAGTTAATCATAAAAGAACAGTAATGTGAAGTAGTTTTCAAATTAATGTTCATGGGTTTTGTTCCCTGCTTTTCAAGAGGCTATAAATTGATTTATAGTCTCTGTCACTGGGTTCCTTCAGCCCCAATGGCACAAATTACACCACTTTTTAGGAATATAACCACCTTCACTACTGAGGTCAGAAAGAACAATTGCAATTAGAAATACATAATTTCTATTCATTCTAAAAGATAAAAGTTTCTTATACTCTCAAAATTTAATTTATTAAACTGAACAAAGAAAAGGTCATTTGACTATCTCCGTCGTGACATAACTGACATGAATTTACTTGCCTCTGATGAAAAATCTCCACTTGGGTATTAAAAAAGGATCCCTTCCCTATGCCCTTGCTTTTCCTCCTTGTATAGTCTGTTAAAACAGTTCAATTAATCTATTTTGTGTTTGCTATTTCTTTTCAGACTCAAAGTGTTAATGCAGATATTGTTACTGGTTATCGCTGGAAACTGTGATGCTAGTGAATGTATAAGTACCACAGAAGATTTCCCTTTACCAACCCAGCTTTGTGAATACATTCTTTTAGCTAGCCTGATTTTAAGCACTGTCAATGTGCAAGCTCCAAGCTTTACTGTTATCAGTATAATCGAAAGGTAAAAATCTTATCATCTCTGATATTTGCATACATGAGTATAGCAGTATAGTTTGGTTACATTTCCATAGAGAAATATGCCTATGTGTGTATTTCTATATGGAAATGTAGCCAAATGCAGCTTTGTATAAATGTAAATGTATTCACTTCAGCATTTCACTGGCAAAACTGTCTTGGTGGAAAAAATAACGCTCCTGGCTCAGAGGGATATTTTCCCAGTAAAATCTGTGCACTCTCACTGAGGGGCTGATCCTGTAATAAGTGAGCAAACTCTTGGTTTGAGTAACCCCTAAAGCTGCACATGGATACATAAATGGACTCCCAAGGACTTGGGTATCGCATTTTCACAAACAGCAGCTAAGAGAAGCATCCAATGACAACCTGATGTGTTTGCACGCCTGTGGATTTGGGCAACAGAAGGCTGTACGAAGCCAGTTTGGCTTTTCAATCTGAGCTCTTTCACTTGGAGGATCCCCATGGCAAAACATAATGGTTCTTCAGGCCACGAGGGTTTATTTGTTTGTAATTTGTCTGTTCAGCTTTGTAATCTTTGTACTTTAATCGTGGAAATATTTTGGCTTGGGTGGGGATATTTTAAAAGGTAATTTTTCAAACATTTACATGTTTTGCAAAATGGAAATTGACAGGCATCCTTTTCAGCCTTGTTACTTATCCACTGTACAACAAGGAGTAGGAAGGAAACCTGATGAAAGGGAAGCCAGTATTTCTATTTGAAACAGATTCAGTGTTAACATTGAAAACATAATCTGAGGGAGTTATGCTGTACCAGTAAAGAGAGGATTAAGAAAGAATAATGTGTGCCTCATTTTATTGTATCTGTGACTCTAATGTATCATCACAGCAGGAGCTTTCCCCAGTACCACTGAACCTGGGAGGCTGAGCAAATTCTGCGTTTAAGTCTCATTAATTAGGTTTGCCTTAGGCCGAAGTAGCACCTAAAGTTGTTCATTTAGCATAGAATTCTGAAAGTTTTCTTTATATGTTTAGAAAGCAGCGACTTCTCTCCTTTGCAGACAAAAGACCACACACACAACCAAAAAAAAAAAAAAAAAGTAAAAAACAGGTAGGAATCATCTGAGATTATACAGAGGAATGTAGCCTGTCCAGGTGTATACATTAATACACAGAAACATAAAAGTTCTACTCATATGTTATGCAATGTAACACCTGAAAGTCCAGTTGATGAAAATGCTTCTAGCACAGATAGACTGAGGTCCCTGCAGTCAGTTGTTACAACTGTTACAGACACTCCATACCACAGGTTTTGCTGGGTACTGTTCACCGAGGTAGAGCAATGCCAGCTTTCCAGCACTTCCTTCCCAAATTCTCCTTTCACTTCTGCTGCTGTAGATCTAACTTCCTCTGAAATGCGCATTCTTTATGTGCCTATTAGTCAAAACTGACTTGACTAAGTACATTTGTTTCTCTACTTCTTTAACTTCTTACTAGCAAATTTTTAAAAATTGCTAGGAAGATGATCTAGTTAAACTTTAAATATTGATCAAAGAATATGAATTAATATCAGAACCAGAGGAATATGTCTTCTATTTTGTATTATTCAACTGACTTGTGTGATCTACAGCCAGCATCTTGGCAAGACCCAGAAAAAGATTTGTAAGCTCATTCAGTTACTGTGTTCTTCCACACACAAACAGGTACTTGTAGATGTGAGATAATGGTTTTGAAGAGTTGTACTTGCATTGAGATTTCCAAATTTTGTATCAAGGTTTGTATCAAGTTGGTGTCTTGCATTTCACTTTAGATTGCTATTGCAGCAGGGGCAGCTTCACTTTGTCAGGCATTGCACTGGCTTGCGTGACCATGAGGCTCCAGGAGAGAAGGAATCGAGCCACAAGTGCTCACACTGTGCAATCAAACTGGGATGCAAAGACAATTGAGATGCATCTATTTCCACATTCATGTCTATTATGCCTAGCTTCATATTTGGTATTTATGGAAGAGAACACATTTTCTTTAATCAAACTTCCCATTTAAAATCGGGTTCCAAAAATATTCTAGTCTCTATTTGAAAAAAACATCACCGAAACCTATGTTGTGATTCTGATTTAAAGGCAAGGTCTGCTACTAGTGGCTGGAAATCTAATCTACTTAATTAATTTATTGGGCTTTGCCTCACATCCTAAAGGATATTTATTACTCCATTACATACTCTATTATTACACAGTATCATTGTTATGAACATCACAAACATGCTTTATGTATAGCTCTATAATAGTCAGCATGAAGAGAAAACAAACAAACAAACAAAAAAACAATCAGCACACTTCTCCAAATATAGAAATGCTGATACTGATCTTCATTGAAAATTTTGGGGGGAGTGAATATATCTGAGAGATTCTGGAGAGTATATAGGAGCTAAGGGCCTAAAACCTACTAAAATACTGGAAATTATATACTAGCTCACACAGACTTCCTCAAATATTCCTTTTGGATGTGCTCCTTAAAACCACAGTTGCTTTTTAGTTTATACCTAATATTTCTTTTGTAAAAAGGAGGACTTCCGAGAATATCAACTGATGCACACATATTTTAGTTAGAAATTATGACTATCATCTGCACTATATAAATCTACAAAATTTTAGACTGTGTAGAAAATATACTGACTCAGTGGAAGAGAAAGCTTGCCATGGGAGCTCATGAGCAAACTATACGTGTATTTTGCTACTACTTCCGTGAAAAACACAAACGTATCTGCTGAACTTGATAGCAAAAGTCCCAGTAATTTTATTGGGAGCAGCACTGCAGTTGTATTAGTGGATGAATAACCTATAGCCACAGTACTAAATGCATCCCCTATTGTTCTTTGACAACAATGGCATTTTAATAAAAAAAGTAGTAAGGTATAAAAACACTTTTCAAAACTATACATATTCTACATCTACAAATACATAGAGCACACCTGAGCAGAGGCAGAATTTTATCCCGTTCCAACTTTCACCAGCTACTTTTTCCACAAAGACTGCTCTCAGAAGCACTAAACAGAAGAGGTGATTTATTCTTTCCAAATGGAGAAATATGTCTTTAAAGAACTACTTAAAGTCGCCTTCTAAATGAATACAGAAATTTCCAAATTATCATTAATAGTATACGCTGTGTTCAAACAAAATTCACCGTTAGGCTCAACTATCAACACTATCCTGCTTTAATTTTTAAATAGTGTGAAAAAAAGAGGATGGGAGAAGGCAGGCAGCAGAAGTGCTAATGCAATTGTTTGATGCGTGTACGCGAGAGACAGAGAGGAGGCAGGCATTCTGCTACCCAGGCTGCCGGCAATGCCGATTGCTCTGCTTTATACTTCTCCCACGCCCTCTTTAGTGGAAAAGAATTGCAGCTGTACATAAAAATCATACTGTTGATTTTATTGGTCTAATGTTACTATTACTTATATCCCAACTGAACAGTCCATTTTTCATGGATCTCTTTCTGTCGCTCACTGTACACTATGGCCAGTGAAGAGAGCTGTGGATGCATCTGCCTCTGAAACATCCAGTATGGCAGTGGAGAGTGACTTCACTTCAAAATATTTTCCATTTAATTAGTGCAGAAAAATCAGCAACCAAATTATCTAAAAGGACCATGCATGTTCTCTTCACAGCTAGGAAAGTAACACCACCAATGTTCTGCAGTGCAGGAATATCTAGGTTGTTTTACCAGAAGACTGACCAGCTACTTAATAGCATATTCTTCAAATAATAGGTTTGGCTACAAAGCCTTGAGTTTCATGACTGGTTGACTAAGAGGACACAGTGTTAGAGTTTCAGCCATATAAGCCTGGGTTCGGTCCTTTCCTCTGCAAGAAAGCTTCCTCCCAGCCTGCTGCCCACACCTTCCTCATGGCCCTGCAAAGCTTCAGAAACTCTCAGTGAGACACTGGGTAAAATGCTTTAAAGCATTTACCTCAGGGCTTGAGGGATAGTAAATAGGTGGGGAAATACAAAGCAGGTATATCTTCAACACAGCACTGATAGAAATAATGTCTGGCTTTGCCACATCCTTCTTGGCTTCAACATTCTGTATCTGCCAAATTCAACTGGAAAATTCCCTTTGACTTTAATTTTGGGTCCGCAGCAATCTATTTGTTCCTCGGACTTGATCCTGACTCAACTCCATTTACATTAACTGCACATGGAAGTTGGGCTGAGGGCTGAAGCTGGTTTGGCAGAAGAGTTCCTTTTATTCTAACAGAACGCTTTACACCACTATTTCCACATGTTGTATATAAACTAGTCCATCAATTTACGATTAGAGTGCATAGATTGAAATGCACGCTGAAATGTTTTACTTCTACAAGCTGGGGAAAAATAAAAAATTCCTTTGCAGTAGAAAGACCATTGCATCAATACAACTTTGTGTGTGCACCTGTTCAGAGTTGTACATGACTTAATCTGAACCTTATTATATTGTGGGAATATGCTTTGACCTACGGTAGGATGAATTTCTGGAAGCTCAGATTCTATTGTTTACTCAGCACTTAAAGGAGAGATGACATGCAACACTGGTTGAAAAACTCATTTGTGCCCATAATTGCAGGATTTATGGAGGAAAGCTTCCTGACACTGATTGTGGGGAAGGAAAAAAAAAAAAAGAAAGATAAAAAAGACAGGCGGCCTCCAGAGCCTCACCGGGGTTGTTACAAGGGACAGATTTTCAGGGCGGAACAAAGCTTTCAGCTTCATTCAAGGACTGCTGCTGTTCCTCCCTGTTGGCCTGGCTGCTACCATGGCCTGCTTGTAAACACAGATTTGGTGTTAGTAAGCAGTTAACTGCATGTATAAGGATGCTGTCCAAAGAGCAAGAAAGCTGTTTCAAGGCATGGCAAGTGCCGAAACATCTACTAGTGCAGTTGCAGTGAGGGAGTAGAGCCAGAGGGGCAGAGCGTCACATTCAGATCTTGGCTCAACCTGGCTCTCAGACGTTCACAGAAGCATAGTAGCCTAGAAGCTCTTTTCTGTTCTTCCTAGTCTACACTGCATAAATAACTCCACATTTATTACTCTTGTCTATGTAAACTCAAGTTTTTTCTTCTAATGATCACTTGATAGCTCTCCCAAGCAATATGGGCTTTTCTGGCTTCAGAGAATACTTTCCTCCGACTTTTTTTACTTTTTTTCCAAAGAAGTATTATTTAATCGGTAATGCAACTATGAAATGTAACACATATAAATGAATTTTGTGTCCGATCACTACAAACTAATTAATAGGAAAAACTATTCTGGTAGCTAAAAGGCTGTTTTCCCAACAGGGATGATGAGGGATATTGAAGTTTTGGCGTGGCTAGAGCGAATGCAATTGTCAGAGAGCTCGTCCGTGCTCTGCTGACATACAGCCTCAGGCATCTGTATCCATCTCATGCCAGAAATAAATATGCTTTGATCTCTTTAGTGAACAAACGGTGTGAACCATGGCAGAACCAGATATTCAAGCTCGTCCACCTCCTAGGAAACAAAACACCGTGTCTTTGACCCAAGCGCCTCCTTTCCCTGGGGGAGAGGCTAGGCTGGGTGCACAGACAGGTGCTTGGGTGGAGTGGAGACGAGGGTCCTGCTAAGCACACAAGGATGAAGAGCTGCTTTGCCCTGTCTGTGCTCTCAGTGCTTGCCAACTCCTCCAAGCACCCCTCTGATATAAGAGGGTCTGAGCAGAGTTTCACACTGTCCTGCTTTTTCCTTCATCCTGGATCTCAAAACAGAGATCCCAGATCTTTCATGTTGGCCCTTTGCAGCATTTTCAGGGCATTCAAATGTCAAAATTCCCACATCTGTGAGCAAGAGCTGTTAAGCAGCACTCTCAAAACTAGTCAACCAGCAAGTATCTTGCAAGCAAGTAATTTTATATCAGAGGGAAGAAAAGGTGCATGTGCAACACAGAGCTCAGGTTTTCTATTCATATGGTGACAGCAGTGTGTTAGCAAACCTTTTACATCTTTCAATTGTTCCCTGCCCCCCTCTGCAGCTGAGGAATAAAGACAGCAAGGCCTTTTGTGTACCAAAGGCTGACGCTTGTCGAGCACCCCTTCCTCACACAACAGCCTCTCCCATAAGCCCTCCAGCCACAGAGCAACGGGGGAAGTGACCCCACAGTCAAAGGATCGAAGAGTAAAGACAAGGAGGCCCTTCAGAAAACCCTGGGAACAGGCCGGAGAAAAAGCTCTCCTTCTGGGAATCTTTGTTGCCAAACCCTAAGGAAGGGGCTTTAAGGAACAGTTCAAGCTTACTTCTTAAGTGAGGTAAAACTTGTACAGCACCTTTCCATAGCATCTCCTCATTCTTCTTAAATGATATACAACACATCACTTGAATCCCATTTATGAGAGGGAAAAAAAAAACAAACAAAAACCAAAAAAACCCAAAAACACAACCCAAACAAACAACCCAATTTTCCTGAACATATCTTTTTTAGGAAAAAGAAAACGTTTCTAACAAATAACTATTACAAATCCATGTTTATAAGCAAAGCTAATAATATCATCGCACATGTGAGATGTTCTCCGTCGGCTAACTGTGATATAGAAAAAAGTAAAATCGTATTCTAGAACACTAACCAAGAGTATTCTAGGAAAAGAAAGCCTGTGTATTTAATTATTCTTTGCCACTGTGCATTCAATCATATCTTCTATCATACCTGACAGGGCCCACTTTGCACCTTCCAGTTGCTTTGTCAAATAAAAACCATTATGTGACTCCACTGAAGAAAATTATTGTCAACAACAAAGAGGCGGTTTCTTTAACATTTGCTAAGACATTGCTGAAAAATCTCTTTAGTATGGGTCACTTCACTGAGTAGAAGTGACTAGAAACTAAGCTGTAAAGCGTGACGTCTATTATCATGCCTAATACGAAAATGCAATATCTGCATTCCCCATAGCTTAGAGAAAGACATACCCTCTGCCAGGAGGAATACACATGCACATACTTGACTCTTTCTGCCTCAAATTCATGCTGGAACATAACAAATAGCTGTTCACAGATACTTAAATTTATTTGGGAGGAGGCAAAATAGTGCTAAGATCAAGACAGACTTGTCTGCAACATCAGCATGATTTTTAGACTGTTTCAGAAGGATAATCTTGAAGGTCTAGTTATAGTGAAAGCCCACTCATCTTTCCGTAGTCATAAAGACATGGAGCACTTGTAGTTAAAGTAGTCTGATCATCTAACTGATTCCTCAAGGATAAACAGGCCTTGGGGGCAGAGGGAGAAGGAACCACAGACAGATTCCCTGACCTGAATCTCATTTTCCAGTATTGCACATAACGCATTCCCAATGAAAAGACGCAGTTTTGTAGGGAAACTGAATTTTCATAACTTCATGAGAAAATCATTACACATTAGACTATGAAGCACATGGTTAGGTAGTTTGTCAATGGTTATCTGATACTGTATGACTATTTACAGTGACTGTCTACAGAGCTTAAACACTTCCAGTGTCATCAAAATTAGTCACTGATGTTTTATTTGACATGCAAGTTAAGAAGCACAAAGAAATAAGGAAAAAAGATACTGCTCCTTTTTTCGAAGAATACTCAGGCAGATGCAAGGAGAAAGTCGGAATGATGTTCCATCTCTTCCTTTTTCTTAAGCCAACAGGATGCTTACGTTACAAACGGGCTCTCAGTCTACACAAGAGTAACTGAAATAACAGAGATATTATACCTTAGTGCCTCCAGTACAGTTCCAGTTGGGCAGAGTCAGATGGTGCTTTGAAAGAGCAAGAGAGAGGATACACCTTCCTTCAGTTTCCCCTGATATTTGAGGTTCTCGGAGCCCAACCTCTCCTTGGCTTCTGCTGCAGGTGGAGGGAGACAATGATGGTTTCCACCCAAAACAACTCCCCTTCAGCTCAACACACTGGATAATCCTTTGTGCCTGCCTGGAAGGAGCAAGAATAACTGCAGGGAGAAGATAGCCGTTATCTTTACCCATTCCAAGGCAAAGCAGGAGCTTTGTATTCTGACTTACAAATAACTGAAGCTGCACATTGAGCCTTGTCTTTTGTTTTCCATCTTTTTTAATTTGCTGCTTCTTCAGTGTTGGCCCCCGCACTTAGAACCAATACCTCATTACCAAAGGTAACCCACCGTATGCCCTTTGGAAAAGGTGGGATGTGTAAGCACTAGTGAACGTGATTGCTCGGCTAACCTTAAATAATCTAAAATAGCTGCTGCGGCTTCTATGTACTGCTCTGTCCACATTAAAACTAATCTTGCATATACTGTCTCAGGGAAGGACAGCATGTACTATAATACAAACAGGGTTATATACAGCTCATGCCACATGTCTCTTTTAGAGCTGCATATATGTTAAGCAGTCAATTGTTGCATACATCATTGTAGATTAAGAACAAACTAACATTTATGTTATTCCTTTCAAGTCACTTGCTCTGCTGAAAGCTGAAGCCTTTTATTCCACACACACCCATCCCCAGAAAACTACCCATCTATATATATTTACTGAAAGTGTCTGTGGTATGCAGAAAGCTATTTCGAGGTTAATGATAATTAAAGTTTATTGGAGAACTTATTGACAATGGAATAGAATAAACATCAATAGTAATATGTGCATTAAAATACATTGTCAATAGCTGTGTGTACTCAAACAGCATCAGATGTTTCTTGTAGCCGCATATGGGTTTATCACCTGAGCAACTCACAGTATGTGTGAATTCATGGTAAAATATTTTAAGAATGCAGCAATTAATGCCACTAGATAATTGCACAGCACAAATCGAAATAAAGGCAGTGTCCATTTGAGCACTGGGTGGCGGGCATGGGAAAAAAAAAATTTGCTCCCCAGTAGTACAGCATATTGGTTACAAAAATAACC
>JANHGN010022513.1:58544-84293 GCA_024605025.1 Megaceryle maxima | reverse complement strand
AGTGGTTTTTTAATTTATGGGTTAAAATTTTGTTTAATTTATATGAGGGAAAAGAATATATATTTTTTTTCTCATTTCACTGTGTTTGAAATTAATTAGTAAATCTAGATTTACAGTGAACTCTTATGCAATATCACATACTTCTCACTGGTAATTTAGGCCTCATCTCTTTCTGGCATGCCAAATTTTCTTCTTAGAGAATCATATTACTATTAGAGACATTTGGTTTTAATACTGTAAGTGAAGGATGCAGTTTCTTGACCATCACAAGACATTTCTGAAGTGTTACACTATGATATGATGGGCTGGTGACTGCCTTTTGGGACTTAATACTGCATATGTGCCAAGAGGGGGAAAGGAGCATGGCATCTTTGGAAACAGTTAAACATTATAAGGCACACTGAGTAACTTTTAGAACTTTTTAGAAATAGCACAATAAGGTTAAATTCAAAGTGTCTGTGAGGATCTTGTGAATTGATTACCCAGAAATATCTTTTAACTTGCAGCAGCTGAAGTTAATGTAAGTGTAAATGGACATGTAACACGTGTAAACTATGATTATCTAGTCTTCAGTGCTGGCAACTTATTAATATTTTGAGCAACTACATGCTCATTAGCTTTTGGAAATGTGTCTTTTCAGAGAGGAGACTTTTTAAAGTAAAAGTTTAATTTCTAAAAAAAAAAAAAAAAAAAATCCTAAACAAAAGAAAACAAACAAAAAGAAACAAGTCCCAAACCAAAAATCCTAACCCACCAAGAAACTGTAGAAAGTTTCCTGAACTTTTTTTGTTTAAAGGAGGAGCACTTCAGGAGTGTATATTAAAGAAACCTGACTTATGTCACAAGTAAATTTCTCAAGTATTAGCATTACCATTGGCTCCCTGCCCTGTACAGCACAGGCAGGAAATATAAGCCAAATCATGTTTTGCTTAGCAGTTCCTATAGCATTATACCTCTGCAGATTTATGATTTGCTAAGTTTAGAATTGTATCAATTAACTACAACATATTAAGAAGGGAGAGTGTGGTTTGTGTGCTGTGACACGTCTACAAATGTTTCTTAAATAAAAAAATCTGACAGTTACCTCAATGACATTGCCTTCCAGAAATGCACCATAACCTAATTTACTACTTATTTATTAGGATCAGGAAGAGGAGAAAGATGAAATTCCAGAATTCACTGAGCCTCTTCTGGAGCTTAATGGACAATTTAAAGTTGCCTCGCCAAAATACAATGGTCCTTTGTTTCCTCCAGTGGCTTCTACTCCTCAGCAGTCTTCTGATGTTCTGGATGAACTCATTCAAAGGAGAGAAACTATAGAAAACAGGTTGATAAATTGGTGAGTTGCAGTGTAACAAAATGGTGAGAGTGTATGTGGAAGAAGGAATGATTCCATAAGAACACCTTCCCTTTATTCTCCTCCCCTTCCTTCCCTTCTCCCTTTTCCCTTGAGCTGCCTTCTGTTTTATGTGAAGAATGCTTTTTTATATACTTTTAGGTGTCTTGGTGTTTGCTAATAGTTAAAGAGGTTTTATTCCTCTAGGGTGGAACAAGAAATAATGGCAAAAATTATCAGTAGGATGTACCCAGTTCATAAAGAAACAGTGCCCGGTGTTAGCACCTCAGACAGTGAAGACAGTGAGACTGAAACTTCAGACATTGGTAAGTAGGAGTTATTCTCAGTGAATGGATTCTCTTGATTTTTGGCTAATTTTAACAAGCTGTGTAGGTAGCTGTTGCCTGAGCCTAAGAGTGGATAATGCTGAACCAGTGAAACTATAAAACACAAAAGCACATGCTTTAATTTGTGTTGAGACAGAGCAAGTAAGTTACAACCATTGAAATAAATTAGCTTAAAAAAAAGAAAAGGAACACATAAAACATGCTACTGTAGGAATCAGCTTCTGTTATTTGCCTTTTAAATGAGACTTGGCATTTTGCTAAGCCTGTGATATTTGCTTGCCCTTCATTTCTTAATAGATATGTTAAAAATAACCCCTCTTATAAATGTGTGAGAATGGGACACAAATGCATTTCTTCTGTGGTGTCGCTGTCCTTCACTGCTGCCATCTCTTATGATCCTGAATTGCTTCTCTACTGTTGTTTCTTTATGTGTAAAATAAAATAAAAATTAAAAAAGTCCCTTTTTGCAAAGGAATGTTTGAAAGTTCATGGACAATAATTTGAGTGTCTGCAGTACAGTACATGCATTTTAAGATGCGAGACCTGGATGTGTGCTTTGCTTCTTCATTTTCAGTTGAAGTTGCTGGTGGTAGAGGATTTCAACTCTTTATCAATGCTGGTGTGCCTGTGGATTCAGAAATGATAAATCATTTTGTAAACGAAGCTCTCAGTGAAACAATTGCGACCATGCTGGGTAACAAGCAGGCTCAGAGTGCAGTTCCTGCTACCAATGTTCTTCCAAGTGCAATGATTACCATGGTAAGAATCTGTTTTATTTAAGTTTTCCTAGTGGAGTTCTAAGGAATAATTTATTCATGGCATGATGGTTCAACTAAGTGCTAGACAAAGATGACAGAAGAAGACTAATGAACTGAATGTGTATGATTTACATTTTTTGATTATTCCTTATTATAACCCAGCAAGAAACAAGATAAAATGTATTTCACTTAAAAAAATAAAATTGAAAAGGCAGAAAAAATTAATTCCTTTGTGCTTCGTGCATCATGCTGTATTTATTTACTTTAAGGCTGAGCACAAAACTGATTTCTAAGAGGAAGACTTGGTACTTAATTTCATGGTGTCAGAAGATAGCTGGTGTTATTTTCAGCAAAGATATCTGTTCTGCTTTCTCACGAAGAGGAATACAAAGAAACATTTTCATGTAAGAAAAAATAGAAGCTGAGAGGTTTCAGTCTTATGGACTTGCAGCCATTCTTTAAAACCTGTAAGAATAAATATTAATTATTTCTAAGTTTTGAGTTCAGTAGTTTTCAGTAAATGATTAGGAGAGCTTCCTTCAATAAAGGATAATTTCTCTGGTCCATTTGATAATCAAATGACGGATCTTACTTTGTTAACAACATGGCTGTGCTGCAATCTAGTCTTGTAAAATGTCTTTGGGATGAACCTGGAAATTGCTGTGCTTAAAAATCGAACTCTTCAAAGCTTTGCTGAGAGCAAGATCAATTATTCTATTCTGCTGTAGTGCATACAGACTGAAATACCACCTAGTGCCTGATGTAAGTGACCAACGGATTATTCTGTAGTCAAAGTAATCATTTCACTGCTGTATGCTTAAATACAGCCATCCTGCATCTAAAGAGCTCTTCCCTGCTCCTTTACAGCTTAAGGAAGGTGTGATGTTAAAGAGGACTGTGCTTTGCAGCTTGTTCTTCTGATACTTAGAAACCTCTCCTAATAACCATTCTATATTTACTAATGGCCCTTTTAAACCTTCATTTTTCTGTACCAGCTAAACTGAAACATTCTTGGGCTGAACTGGCTGTTTTCTCCTTACTACATTAATTTCTGCACTTCAAGAAACTAGTTTTGTCCTTTTTGGGCTTTGATTAGGCTGAATAAAGCAATCACCTGTACTGTTTTTCAACTCTTGCTGATGGGCAGCACTTCTTTGTTTTCCAATTTAGATTGGTCTTGACCACGGGTAGCACTAATATGCTAACAGACATTTTAGTAATAATAATGATGTAGCATGTGAGATAGGGTTTGCTCAGTGCCTTCTGTTATGGTAGTGTTACTCTCCCACCTTTATTGGATTGTCAGGTAGCTAATTATGGGAGTTTTTTAAAGTCTTCCCACATTTGGAAAATGTGGCAGGGGGGTTGGACTCGAAGATCTCCAAGGTCCCTTCCAACCCCTGACACCCTGTGATCCTGTGATTTGTGGCTAATAGTTATCTTTTGGATAACTTGTATATTTGTAATTTTTTTTTCTTCTTCTTTTTCCATTTCTGCTCAGCTCGTAGCAGAAATTCTTGACTATGTAGTTTAGCTCTAGCCCTTCTTACTGTGAAGTTTCTTATCTAGAACTCTAGCTGCCCATTTACTGAGTTCTTTGGTATTCACAAAGTCACGTGGTTGTGTGTGAACTGCCAAATGTGTTAGCACGTTCCACTTCCCGTAAGAGTTTTTAATAAAAATCATCAGGCTGAGGATTTATTCCTCAGAAAGTAGGCTGGAAGCCTTCCTTTAGTCCCATTATCTTCTTTTCTTTATGAAATGTCAGAGAACAGGGCTGGAAAAAACCTGGAAAAATCCATCATATTCCTCCATAGCAGGCTAAATGACAACCATCATAGTTGCTTGTCGGATATGTCTGCATGGCTGTCATTTTTTAAAGGAACATCACAGTTATGTTTCTGCTTATTTTAATGCTTTACTCTCTTAGCTGTGGTTTTGTTTATAAACTTCCCTTTAGCTGATTCTGTTACCATAAAATTATCATACTGATTCAATTTTTTCCATGTCACAAAATATTTTCTTGCTTAACATTGTATCAAATGATTTATTAAAATTTATATAATCCATATAATTCATATTTAGACTGGACATTAGGAAGCATTTCTTTACTGAGAGGGTGGTCAAACACTGGAACAGAGTTCTTAGAGAGGCTGTTGATGCCTCAACCCATCACTGTTTCAGAGGCACTAGGACAGTGCCCTTAACAACATGCTTTAAGTTTTGATCAGCCCTGAACTGATCAGGCAGCTGGACTGGATGATCATTTCAGATCCCTTCCAACTGAAATAGTCTATTCTGTTCTATTCTCTACATAATGATTTCCAAATGTAATCATTCTACTGCATAATGCACTGGGGTTTAATTTATTTTGTCCCCGCGTACCATTTAGCCTGGTGCAAATTTATCTCTAGATGGAGGAGTTAAATCCACGAAGCACGTATCTAAGCAACAACTGTTCCTGTTCTGTGATAACCTGCCTTTCTCCCTCTCCCTCAGCTATCTCTGGGGATACTTGGAAGATAGGAATTTTGCATTGAGATAACTGTGGTTACAATTATTTTTTTCCCCACTCCCTCAGGAGTCTCTTGTGCCTACTCCGTTGCCAACACCCCAGGCCACACCACCACAAACACCACCTTCAGAAAAAGAGTTGCCTCCAGTCAAAACTCCAGAGTCTTCTCTATCTCTTACAGAAATAAGTGGAGATGTTCATGAACATGAAAAAACTAAAGAAACAGGTAGTGAAAATAGTAATTGAAGTTTAGAAGTAGCAAATATGCTTTAATCTACTGCCTTTAATTTTCTTCTTCAAAGACATGTTATCTCTCAGGATAAATATTCTTGAGGCTATAATTCAAGTGTGAACCCATGTAATACAAAAATTATGGGCTAATTCGTATCTAAAGCAAACATCTTTTATTTAGTAACAGTTCTATTTTCAAACTTGACATGCATTTCTATGGTTTCTGTGATTTCCACCCCTCCCAGCCCCTCCATGCTTTTTCACATCTGAAAATAGCTTTTGCTCTTTCCTGTGCTTCTAATGTTAATTAAGCCAAATTTAAACTCTCTAAGTAAAGCAGCTTAGTTTTTAAAATGCAGAGCAGTCTGCCTTATTGGGGGAAGCAAACAATTGAGGCTTTATTCTAGCTGTTTCAGATGCCAACACTGCATTGAAAAGAAACTAGTCTTAATCTAGTCTTGTCTCCCTAACTATCAAAAAATATCACAAAACCCATACATGTTTAGTAGAACTGACTAGCTCTCTGTCTGAGATTTACTTCCTGCTTTCCTCTCTGATCAGAAATTTGCTTTCAACATGCAGGCACTGAGACACCAGCTGCCACTAGTCGTGTTGGCCCACCTGTGGTTACCCCTGTCGATACACCTCCTAGAACAACCACACCAAGCCCCCTTGCCTCAGAATGTGTCTCTGAAGAGGCAAAAATGGAAAGTTCAAAGCCTCCAAACCCGTGGGATGATGCAGAACTTCCTCTGGAAGAAGAGAAACCCAGTCCTCTAACTGAAGAACCGTTCCACCCCAAGGCTGTGTGAGTTGAACAGGCTGCATGATTTTCTCATTTCTTGAAAAAAAATAAAATATGAATGTGCTTTCTCAAAGATCCTCAAAAAGCTACTAGAATCATAGAATCCTAGAATTGTCAGAGTTGGAAGGAACCTTAAAGATCATCTCGTCCCAACCCCCCTGCCATGGGCAGGGACACCTCCCACTGGCGCAGGTTGCTCAGAGCCCCATCCAGCCTGGTCTTAAAAACTTCCAAGGATGGGGCCTCCACCACCTCTCTGGGCAATGTTTAATATATATATCAGGAGGCACCGAGATAGGCCAGGATTCTTTCTTTTTTTTCCAATTGTTTGGCTTATATTTTGGAGAAAAATGTAAAATCAGGACTTTTTTCAGGATTTATCAGTCCTTATTCGTCATGCTGCTGAACGTCGTACTTAGGAAACTCATATTGTTATGCCTGCCAGTAATCAATGTAGTGACAGTGAAATATTGTATTATTAGCATTTATTTTCTATTACCTCAGTGGGAATACACATGCTAATTTTAAGTTACAGCCAAAAATGAATTAATGTTATTTAATCCTGTTGATTCTTGGACTATTCTGTAAAGTGCTGTACTCTTTCATTTGAAAAATACTTGCAAATTAATTTCTTTTCAGTTACTGATTTCAGACTTTCATCTTATTGTTCAATGCATTCTAGTGTATTCATAATTCATATTCTTACATTATAGTGAGATGTCCGTGGCCAATGATGAGGAACCAGAGGTCTTGGTTTTACCACCCCAGCAGTTGTCAGTGAGGCCCTTCGAATCACTTCCTGATGATCCTGGTGATCCATCACCTGCACCTACAGTTAGTTCTGGGCAGTCCACACAGGAAAGCAGCCTCACCCTCACAGAAACAGAAACTGCAGACAGACCCATCTCAGAAGGGGAGGTAGTCTTCAGCTATGGTCAGATGCTGGCTGCAAGAGGTAATTAACTAGACAAATTTGTAGAAATTAGAATTTGGATTAATTATTTTTTCTTTATAAATTTCTCTTCCAGTCTACTGGTTATGTTTCATACATTTTGTGATAAAATTGCAAGCATTAACCTGATCCTTAACTTTTAATTCATGGGCATCCTGGTTTCACAGGGACAGAATCCCAGGCCAGCCATGGTCCACAGGCCATTAGCAGTTTGGAGTCAGCCAGGGCTGCTGAACTGAGCTGGCTGCAGGTGTGTCCCAGACCAGAAACATCATGCTCGGTATAAAGGGGAAGTTTGCTGGGGACAGAGGGTCTCCTGCTTGGGCTCCTTCTGCCCCATAGGACTGCCTCCCCTTATTGTGACCACCATACGTTCCTGGGATAACTTTATGCTGGCATGGATATTACTTTTGCTGTTTCATTAAATCTGTTTTCATTTCAACATGTGGGTCTCCTCTTCCCAGTTCTCCTTCTTGGCTGGAGAGGGGTCATTGGGTGATAGAACAACGGCGACAGTTTAGCCCCAAATACGGGCTAAATGTAAACAGTGGGTTTGGATTTAAGAGACCTCATTGCTCTTTTTCTTTTCTGTGAACAAAATGCCTCTGCATACTAATGCAAAAAGATTCAATCTGCTCCTTTGTCACAAGATCAACTTGAAAAATAATTGGGACTGTCTTGCACAAGTATCATGTGGTACTAAATAGTAAGTTTTTACTGAAAGCAAAGTGTAAGAGTGATTTTCCTGGAAGCTGAAAATATGTCTTTATAATACACATCCGGCAGCAGGAATTTCCAACTTTACTAAAGCACTATGTTGCAATTATTAAAGAATGTGGCCTTGGCTTTCTTTCATATAACTTGCCTTTTTTTTTTAAGTATTTGTAACTTAAAATATTTTTCAGCCTTAGCAGAAGGAGGACTGTCTTTTCCAAATCTGGCTGAGAGCTTAACCAGTACTTTACGAGATGCCAATGAAATGGTAAGGAAATGTTTCACAAGGAAATGGAGTTAGTGTGGTATTCTACTGCGAGCACCTTGGTAAATTTTCACTTCTAAACTTTTAAAATTTATGCACTTACAAAAAACATCAGAATTTCAGAGCTCAAAGGAAAAAAAACCCATGTTATACAAGCTAGTTTGTATTAGTTGAATTATTTCTATACTTCTGTAGGTGAGAGATAGCTACTATGCATTTTCATTTATTGTTTTTTAGTTTGAAGACGTCTTAAATAGAACAGAACATTGTTATGCTCTGAGCTGTTTCAGCATTGAGCCATCTTTTAATTGCTTGTGTGTTATTAAAGTAGGTCAGCTGAGGCTGGAATTAGTTAAAGCTGCTTAAAACTTCCATATAGTTTTTTATCTGACGTCTGCTTTAGTCCATTGTCCTGGAAGCCTCCCAAGTCAAGGCATTCTTTTTTCCCTTTTTGTTTTAACACACTTCTTTTCCTCAAATGCCTGGCCTTTCCATCTCTGACTTTGTGTAATGCCTCTTGATATAACAGATAGCTGCCATGTAAATGATAGTATCAGATAGAGTAAATTCTGTGTTTAAACCAATCTGTTTTCTTCATGAAAGAGTAAAAAAACCAGATAGTGAAATTGTAATAGTGTTGGTTGGAAGGGAGCTCCAGAGAGAGATCTAAAAACTGCCAGACTGCCTTCACAATGCTGTATGGCTCTGCTGGAAGATGTCCAGATAGCTGAAACCTGCGATGAGGATGAAGATCTGCAATCATCAGACCCCTGTTAACGTTTCATAGGAAGCCTCCTCCTCCTTTCTGTTGGTCAGGTGCTCTCTGCCCACAACATTCCCCGTGTTCCTTTCCCCACTGATCCTGACTCAGACCATCAATAGGCACACGAAGGTGTGGGTTTCAAGGAATGATTTGACCTGGGTACACTGTATAACCCTGAGTGTAGTCACCTGGGGAGAATGCCCTCCCTCTTGATCAAGATTTTAAAAGTTCATTTTGTGGGCTTCCCTTTAGATGCCTCCTCTGTCTGCCACCCTTCCTCTCTTAAAGTTGAGGCTTAAGACTGTTATTAGGTGAACCTAAATCAAAGTTCTCTTCAGCAAGATAGAAAGCTTGATTGCCAAGATGTTCTATCTTCCCTTTGTCAGCTGGGTCGTAACTCCTTCCAGTAGCCTTCCATTCTTAAACTGGGCTCTCTGCTTGAGGAAGCTAAACCCTTGCTGGTGAGAGCAGCTTTGCATCCAGATCGTTAGCAACCTTTATGTGTGAGGATTTAACTGTTTCCTTGAGCTTTGGAGGCCTAAAGGACCTTGTTTTTCTCTTAAGTATTGCAGTCTTAGGTATCAAAGAAAGACTGTGCTTGTCTGTGGATAAAAGCAGAAAGCAGCGTGTCATCAGTTTGCTTACTTTTTTAGATGCCTAGATTTTCATGACACGAGTTCTAAGTGTGGAAACTGTAACAACTTACTTTAAAAGAAAAAACTTAATTGTGAACTGAAGTAAAGAAGATTCAAGTTCTTACAAAAAAACCCCAAACAGTTTTGGTTCATGTATTATTTGGATTTTATTTCTTTGTTTTAGGATTATGATTCTCCCAGTGAAGGGCAAGTGGTGAGAAGACCAGCTAAAAGCTATCATGGGGATCCTGTCCTGACTCTTTTGGCTAAAGTAAATCAAGCACCTGTTGCTGCACAAGAAGAAATGTACCATTTGGAGGTAACTTACAGTCCTTTTCCTTCCAATACAGTAGTTCTGAGGTGATACTTTCCTACTCAAAAGTAGATAAAATATTTCAAGCTTTTCCTTCCTGTTGGCTATAGAACAAGTCCATACACTTCTTACCCTGCTGGAAGTGATCCCAATTCTGGTGGCTACGTTCTTCTGTAAAACTTTAAAAACACTGAAGGTTAAATGTTGTTACAAACAAGTTAACTGTACGTGGTATCGCACAGATCTAGTTTTCAAGGTGTGTACCAGATTTGTCCTGTCATGTTGAATACCAGTGTAGTTTTCTGTCACTTCAGCAATGCAGGTGCTATGTTTAGCAGTACAAGTTGACTGCACTTAACAGCCATATGAGTGTTTTAGGGAGGTATGAAGAATAACTCAGCGTTTACATGCACTTTTGCACGTGCTTGTTGATACTGGTCTTGGAACAAAACCTCAACGTATTTGTGTTTAGTTGGCATAAAAAAAATAAACTAATAGAAAAATATAACTATCTGCATCACAAAATCATTTTTTGTCAATTATCTAAGTATTTTCTGTGTGGAGGATAGTTTGGACTGGGCATCTATTCTAACTGATACAGCTGGAGGAATGTTCAAAGGAAGTGAACTTTGAATACTGCAATATGGTTCATGAACACCTTTATTTAAAGCAGGTCTTTTTTGTGATTATTGATGCATAGGCAGTTTCTTCCTTCTGTCTTGGTCAGTTTAGTCTAAATAATTACTAACCTCACTCACCTCCTTAACTGCTCCTTTGTTGTCTTTATTTTGCTTAATGAGCTCTGGTGGATGGACTTAGTGAAAAGCTTTCTACAGTGTCAGCTCTGAGTCTGACTGTAATTGTAGTGACATTTTCTCATCAGCACTGCCAATTACAAATGCATCTCTAATTTGCTTTTCCCCTTTCCCATAGTCACAAACTGCTCAGTCTGCCCATACAACAGACTTAATAAACTTCCCCCCAGTTCTGGCAAGGTGTGTGCAAGCCTAACTTCTTATTTATAAAAGAAAGAATGTTCTGCTAGATGTTACTGGTATTGCCTTAGAATGATGCTGTGCACGTGTGTTTATGTGTAGTCAGTCTGTTCTCCTGCATAGAAACAAGCAGGGATTTTTTCTGCAGCTTTCAAAGTCAGAATCCAGAGAACAATCCCTATTTTAAGCGCCACCCAAACCTACTTAAAAATCAACCTTTTTATCTTCCATACTATAAACCAGAGAAACAGTAGCTTTTAGATGCTTCCAATGTTAGAAGATCAGGCAGTCAACTGTGGCCATATGTGTAATATTAAGGGCTTCATGTGCTAAAAATATGACTTAAATTGTGACCATATTGGGATAACAAAATAAGTGATGTTGTTTGGCTGTAAGTGATCCTTTTCTGTCCAGTACAGATAAATGTAGGTTTTACTTTCAAACCCAGATAGATGCTATCTCATTTTGTTTGCTTTATTTAGTGCTAACAGTATAGACTTAAGTTTATATATGCTTTAAGAATTAATGTATTAGGTAACATTCCCTGGTTTTGGAAGGTATAAATTGGGCTTTTCATACCTGCTGTTCTATGTAGGATTCTGACCATAGTGTTGGGGAGCTCAGTGAAGGTCAAAGACCAAGGCTGACCAGAGCAGCAGAGAGGATCCTAATGGGACATTCAGTTTATATGGAGCATCCAGCTGCTCGGACTTCTGAGAACAGGCCACCCGGGGGTTTCCGGCCCCCATCACCAGGGCAGCTTGCCCAAATTGGAGGTACAGTTAATTGTTATTTCTTCTCTGATGTTTATGTGGATTCTGAGGGCTTTCTGGAACAGTATCTGAAATAATTTCAGAGATTATGTTCAAAATGCAAAATTAAAAATTTACAGGCATTTTCTGCAATGAAATTCTTAGCATTCCTGTTCTGAGAACTGGATTTAATTCAGGACTTGTCTTCACTCTTCTTCATCTATAATATTATACAAGTTGAACAAAATTCATGGCAAGTACCCATTTTCCTATACAAAAGCTGACTTGTAAAGCAGGTATTTTATTCTTTTAAGTCAAATTCAGTTCTCAGAAACACTTTGACATTCTTGAAGTTGGTTTCCATAAGATAGGTATCAACACCTGCAGTTCAAGCTCCTTCTCTCTGTCCCTTTACACATCACTTCACTGTTTTTATTGCTCCACTAAAGTGATGCTGCAGTGTCTCAATAATAGGTAATATATTTTTAGCTTCATATATTTCTCTAACTATATGGACATACATTTTTTTTCCCAGATGGGTACCTGAGGCACACACATAATGGCTCAAAGAAAGTGGTGCAGGGATAAGTTGCTGTGGTAAAGCAGGGAAATCGATTTATGTTTTTTCAGTTGAAACTAGTGCTGTAACCAGTGGCCCATCCTTCCTTTCCCTTATTTTTTTATCCCAGTTTCTGTACTGTTATCTGGAAATGTACTTCTAGACTTGCTTAATTAAACTGCTGCAAGCATGTAGAAACTCTTCATTTTTGTTGACTGTGTTTTAAATATGATTAATAATTATTAAGCTATTACAACACAAATGGATTGCACTGATTCACCAAAAGTTGTGTAAAGTGATCGAGCAACTGCTCTAGTTGCAGATGTCCCTGCTCCCTGCAGGGGGTTGGACTACATGACCTTGAAAGGTCCCTCCCAACCCAAACCATTCTCTGATTCTATGATTTCTATCCTTTTAATTTTCATATTTATGAATTTGAGAAGAGAAGCATATCTCACATTATCAGCTCTTAACCAGTAGGAAGTGGATTGAAAATGAGTATGTTCAACATGTGGCAAACAATTTCAGAGAAATGAGTAATTGTTTACTTTTGAACTGATTTCCATTTGAACTGGTTACACAGAGTAACCTTTTCAAGTTAGCTGTTACTTAACGTTTTGGACCAGCTACACCACTGTGAGCCTTGAAAATACCTTCTGGTACATTCTATATTATCAGACTTTTACTTGGAAGTAGTTTGTTGAATGTTATTTGGAGATTGCTTACATTAGGCTCCCTGGTATAAGACATTTCTCCAAGTCACTTGTTTAACACTGTGTTGTCAGAGGACAGTCAGCATTAAGAGCACTGTGATGTAGGAATAATTTAGTGATTGAGATCAATCTGCAGTAAGTTTATAACACTGCTCACTATCTAAGATCTTCTAACTAAGAATTTATAACTGTTCTGAGATATCTCCTTCTTACACCAACTGTCCATAGCTGTATCTGGCATAACATGTTTGTATCTCCTCTCTCTCTCTCTATTTTTCAATTATTTAATTTAGGATGCCATTTATCCTGTAAATATGTAACACTTTTCAAAACCAGCTCCTTCCTGTGATGATAATCTAGGAGCAGTGTTACTCTAATACTGTATCATTCTCATCTCTCTAAATCTTACAGCATTGTTCCTGTTGTGGTTTTTTTTGAGGAGGCAAGTGCTCTGGACTACCTACCACAGGGGAATGGCCTGTGCTTTTACATCATCTGTAATAATCCCAGACAGAGTTCTGTTGCATTCTGCTGATTTCTAATTTAGCTTCCTTCCCTCCCCACCTCTGAACACACAGCACAGCGTTCACTGACATTGCTAAGGAAACAACATTGTATAAAGCTAGGATCTGCTTTCAAGAGAGGAGTGCTTTCCTATCAGGGCGGAGCAGAAAATCTTGTTTCCAAGTCCTATGGATGGTGAAGTCAACACTGAATGGGAAGCAGTCTGTTCCTGGCAGCTGTGGGTTGGGGGGAAGGGATGGCCTGTGATTGTTTCTAGTTTCCACTGTTCTTCCAAATCCATTTTTGTCTGTCCATTGGTACATGAGATGGCATGGCCTTCAGTCTATTGCAAGTCAGGACTGAGCTATTTCCACATATAATAGCCACAATAATTGCAATGCACATCCATCCTTCTATTTGATAATTAATTTTAGGGGTAAAATTAAATAATTGTTACACCAGTGGGTATAAAAGTTCATGTATTTCAGGGTGATTACTTCTGTACATATAACCTTGCAGTGGATACTGAGTATCTCTCTCAGAAGCAGTCACATCTGTAAAAATTCTGGGCACTGTGTTTCTAAGGGTATCTTCAGTGTTGTGACCAGTTGTTATTTGTATTATGGAAACGTGATGTCTGTTTGTAGGATGAAGCAGGTGTTGCTTAGGTGGGTATATAACAGCATCTTGATGATCAGTCATGCATTTATAAATCCTTGTTCTCGGTGCTTAAAGTCATAGATACAGAAACCAACATGCAAATGAAATGTGGCACATGTAATCTTGAAGTGAACAATAATTACAGTTAATTAAGCAATTTTTATAGTTAGTTAGGCTTAAAATTCATTCTTTGGCCTTGTATGTTAGCTCTTAAGCTGTCAGTACATTTTTCATAAAGAAGCTTTACACACTTGCAGGCTGCAAAAGCATGATAAATACTGAATTATATAGCAAACTATCCCTTTAAAAAAGACCATATGCAGGTTTCATTAATTCACCCAACAGTAAAACATTTTCATGAAGAAGCCTCTTCAGTCTCCTTCCAATATGTCTGCTAAAGCTCATTAAGCATATAATGGTATGATGAGCTATACAGCTTTGAAGCTATCATAAATGCTTGACTTGTTAGAAATCTACAGATAACAAAAATTATTTTTTTTTCTTTAATTTCCACAGATAAGTATTTCTTATTTCTTTTTTCCCCACAAGAACAAATTAAGGGATATACCATGAGCCATGTAAGGAAGAAATAATTCTCTTTAGTATTGTGTGTCCTATTGTTGAATCTTAAAAGGGTTCCACATCCTGCCACATGAATTGACTGGGAAATTATTGTTCCAGCTCACCAAGGAATTTTTTTATCTTTATTTTTCTCTCAGAAGAAATTCTTGGAGGTGCAGATACAAGTCATGGTCCGATGCTTATGGCTGAACTGGAACCACAACCAGTTTCAAATCCTGTTCTGCAAGGAGCCCAACCAAGCTGCAGAGTGACATCCCTCTCAGAGGATCTGTCCCAGGTAAACTCAAAAGGATCTTTTCCATGACTATTCAGAAAGCGTAAAATGAAACCTAGGAAAATAAATTTTGCTGTTTCACTGTAGTGACTGACATCACATAACTGGTACATTTAAAGTAGCACATTCAGCTGAGAAACTGAAGTCAACAATAGGTGTAATAAAAATGATTGTGTTTACTGTGATGGAATCCTTACAATGTGCTTTTTATTGGGCTCAGACCTCCTCTTTTACCTTTTCTGCACTTCCTCCCAGCTTCACTCATTGCACAGGATCCAATACTGTATGTCCTCAGTTTAGCTGAAGCATTCCAATGTTTTAGGGCCCCAGTGCTTCAAATACAGAAGAATAACATGATGGATACATGGGAGAGAAAGCAACAATAGAGGTTTGGCCTCACGAATTGTAACCCACACTGACAGAGCATTTCAGAGGTTTCATTTGCCCTAATAGGGGCAGAGTAGGAAAGGCAGTAATGATGATGTACTTCAGAATACTGAAAGGTCGAGAAAGATCCTATTGATCTCTGCATGAAACCTATAGAGTTAATCCATTTCTACTTTATTAGTATGTGCTGTTACCTAGAGAAGATTATTTACTGGTTAAGTAAAGATAAATTCAAATAGCAAGTGGCAAAAGCTAAAGATGAGGTGACAGACTACTCTTTAATATGTTAAGCTACAGTGTGTTTAAAAGTAATAATACACTTACCATGATTGCTATGTTCATGGGTGCATTCTGTCCTTCCCAGATGCCCTATATTAGAAATAACCTGTTACTTTGACCTGTCTTTGGCTTTATGTTTTTGAGCCTCGATGTGTATCATGCCATTGGTGTCTGAGCAGTTCTTAAATATGTCATTTGAAGTGATGTTTTGCATCTTCAAAGAGGATTTTAAATGTTCCACCTTTTTGACTTTGAGATCATTGGAACATAATATTACTTGGAATGTTTGTTCACAGGCAAGACTGGATTCTATTAAACCACTGGGTCTGTTGGGGTGAAGCTCATATACTTGTTATTGTTTCATTAGCCAAAAATAAAAAGGATGGAGAGGGTAAAACCTTCTTTTAGCACCATCTTTCATGATACCTGCATCTTATGCTCTGGAGAATTACCTTATAGGGTTAGGATTGTTTTTTGTTTGCCTGGCTACAGGCAATGATAACGTACCACATGTAGGATTACCCGTGTGTGTAGACTTAACCTAGGCAAAAAATGTAAGGTGATGTGACATACTGTCTTTCACAGAAAACAGACAAATAGTTTTATATCATCTTTAATATACAGGTAGTTATATATTATCCTTAGAAACTTTCTTGCACCTGAACTCATAGTGTGGGGTTTCTTTGCCTGCTGGCATGTAAAACTCACCCTCCCTCCAAACCAAACAACCCCCGAACTTTGTGTGTGTGGTTTTGTTTGTTTAGGGTTTATTTTTCCCCTAAACAAAATAGTCTCTTCCTGTATGTGGGTGCTCCTGATGTATCGCTGTTTCTCACGAGCTAACTTCTTAGCTTTTCTATGACATGACCATTCTTATAAGTGATAACCACAGTAAAGCTCTATCCTGGATGGGGCAAAGCCATACTACTTAAGTTCCTCTGCTAGATCTGTACATTCTTCTGTAAAAAAACAAAAACCAACAATAACAAAATTTTTAAAAAACCAAAACCAACCAACCAACCAAAAAACCAACCACACAAAAAAGAAAAAAACCCAAATGAAAAACCCCCACAACAAAAAGACCACACCAACTCTTTACCGGATGATTTGAAAGCTTGTTTTGACAGCATCTATCTATTATGTAACAATGCTGAACCTTTCTCCTAGTTTCAATTAGAGAAGGCATCTGTGTTCATATCTACGGCTGGATCTGCTTTGTCACCTGCCTGTAGGAAACAGTTTTTCTGTTAACATAATATCAGCTAATAGAGCAAGAGATACTCAGGCTTTCAGAATGATTCATTCTATGCAGTGTTTAAGGGGTAATTGTTTTAAACTCCTTAAAAGATTTCCTCCCAAGTTAGTCACAGACTCTCCCATCAGTTGTTCCACAACTTGTTTTTCATCTCTAGGCAGTGTTTGCCTTCATTGAAATGAAACTATATCAGCTACATCCAAAGCAAGGAGAGGGAATCTATTGAGGAGCAAAACTAAGCTTTACATGGTGTTTGCTGAGAGACCTGAGGGGAAATACACTGTATTTTAGATGGTGTCCAGCTGGGCCTTGGGTTTGGTAGAGCTTTGTTCTGATTTAACTCAGATGTTACAGTTTGTTCTGGCAAAGCTTGGGTGGTTTCTGTACAGAATCCTGTTCATCCAGGATTAATCTGTCTGAACAGGATCCTCATTTCAGGAAGGTTGTGGGCAGTGATGTGGAGCTGCCATGTATGTACCACTTGTTTGCTCCCTGGCAACAGTGTATAGATAAGATTTTGACCAACAGAAAAATCATTATCTTTTCATGTAGTGCAGGAGCAAACGCCTTTTAATCATGAAGAGTGAAGTCCGTGTGGTCACTCAGTCCAAAACAAATGGCTTAAGTCATACAGGAATTTTCTTATCTATCCAAATTTCTTGGCTTCTCCTCTGTCTCTGGCCTTGCATGTTTTTGAGATTTATACGTGCTTTTAGCCACTGAGAGACAGAATGCCAGACTAAATGCATCTTCAGCTTGACTGCTTCTGTGCAGCAATTCAGGAACTGACTGTTATTTGTGATCACTTTGTCCCTGTGCTCTTAGCTCTAAGCAAGATAATGACTAGGAGGAAGCTGGACTCTTCCTATTCTAGATGAATCATTTTGATCATGGGAGGGACATGAACATTGAAGTCATTTATGTGGCTAAACATTTCAAAGATGGTAAATCTAAATCATTTTAAGTCCTAAATGCATTGTTAAAAACTGAGAAAAATCAGTTAGTTGCAAAATATTTTCATAATGTTCTTATATAACTATGAATGTTTTTATACAATCAACATTTTTTACATGGGTTTGTCACTTTGGTATTCTCATTAGCTTTCATTTTTAGTATTTCAAAAGACATGGGTTTTTTTAACCTTCAGGAATGCATAATTGCAGGTTATGAATCTGTGTTATCTCTCAGCTCCTGTTTGCACCTCAGTTCAGTTTAAACTGGTTTTTGGTTTGTCTTATTAAATTCCAAAACAAAAACCCCCACTTCAAATGGACTTAGAAATCTATTGTTCTGCTGCTTACATTTAATGTCATGTAACAGTGCTGGCCTTTCGATCACATTTCCATGAGACCTTCCTGCTTTCAGAATATCATCTCAACTCGTCATGTCAGCTTTTTAAGTGATGAACAGAGTTGGTCAATGTCATGGTGTGCCGGGATGCCCAAGTTAGTGCCAATCCTAACTGGTCTATCCATGCACATAATGCCTTGTACAAGATGCTCGTATCTCAGATGCATGTATATTCACTTTTGTAAGCGTATGCTCATGGCTGTGCTGGTGAGGTTGTGTTGGTGCTTGTTAGACATGACATGCTATTTAGTAGTGTAGACCTCTCTCTGCTTTGTTTACCGGGCAGTGTAAACAAGACCCTGCAGCCTTTGAGGAAAACACAGTGAGTGAATGGCTTAACTTTTTGTTGCCCCTGATATTTGCCACACTGGCTTAAATGCTTCTAAAGTACATGAGAAGCAATATCATATTTCTGGAGACTCCTGTTATTGTAGGAGACGGTTGTTAGCTGAAAGGAATAGGAAGCTCTGATTGCGTAGTTGGCACTGTGCTTAGTTTGCCAGACATAAAATTTTTCTTTTCATCTCTGTTTTTGGCTGTTTGTCTCCCTTATGGCCTCTACAGGACTGGGGATCAAAATACCACTGGTACTTTGTCATCACGTCTTCAGGAGTAGACCTGTGATCTTGCTTGTCAGGACAGAGTCATACAGCAGTTCTGTCCGTAGGCTCCGAATGCTGCGTGATATGCAAACATTTATGATCTTTCTTGTGTTCTTCCTTTAAGAATCTTCATTAAAAATCTTGCATCCATCTATGGAATCAGCAGAAGAACTGATGAAATCAAATCTATTTGTTTTAGAGAATGCTTATGTCTTCCAGGACTCCATGACTGTTTTCCCCTGCTGATGTTTCCTGTCTATGTGTAGTGGAATGTCCTTGGGCCACAATTCCTGTTCCAGTTAACACATAAGATAACAGGCGTACTCCACAAATGTGATGTCTTCCTTTTTAACATGCAGAGCATTTGTTGTTTCTAAGAAACTGTTTTGTTGCAGACCCAGGTCTGGAAGAGCATTTCAGGAAGTGCAGAAAATGGTTTTAAAACTGCGGTCAAGGAAATAAATTTTTGACTTGGCATGGGATTTGCAACCTGTGTGCTGGAATCTTTAGTTTTCTTTTCCCTTTCAACTTTCTCTTTTTACTGAGGAGATTAATACCTAGGGAGAAGTCCTGGGTATTGAAGAAAGCCAGAGAATTCTTATGTTCTTTCTACCCTGTGCTTTGAGTAGAAATTGAGGATCTTCTGTTTCTTCAAGTCTAAATGGCACTTTGCCATATCTAATGCTCCCAGGATGTTCCTCTAGAGGAAGTAACATTGTAACAGGCTAATTCAGATCTGAATTCTTTTGAAGTCGACAGGAAGGAGAACAAGTGCATATCCTTTAATGAATCTTTAAAAACCTCTTTGGATGTATCTTGAAGCGCCAAATAATTTTACTATGCTTTTACATCAAAAATCAGATTTGTAATATGATTGTAATGTCTGATCTATAGGAGGAAAGCCAAGGAGCTGCACAAGTTGAGACTGTGAGACCCCGAGTTATTCATGTGAGAAGAAAGTCTGAAGAGATGCATCAAGAAGGTAAATGATAGTTACTTTATAATGTCAATAAGGAGACATAGTTCTTTCAGTTAAGTCAATAACTTTTAAATGTTGTTGTACAATGATGCATAATAAAGTTCAGATTTTTTTTCTTAATTTGGTTTTCATTACTACCAAATTCCCCAAATTTCCAAATGTTTACATAGTGTCTATAAAACTGTGTACATAATTATGATGTTGCTGGGATGCACTGAAAGGATTGGAAACGTAGCCATATGGAAGTCATCAGAATCCTTGCAATTAAGTATTTATTTAAATTTTTATTTGCCAAGAGCAAATTGTGCATTGCAATGTGCATATTATTATGCAGTCAACTGAATCTTAATTACTTTATAGAACGCTGATTGACAAACAAAATATTCATAATGTGATAGATAGCAATGGTTCATCTGCATGAGAAAATGCAGGGGTACTAGGGAAGAAGTGAAAGATAATACAAAGTTAAGATCATTCAAATATGGGAAAACAAACCAAAAACAACAGAGATATTCAGTGTTAAAATGACCTGGTTTGGGATGGACTTGAAGCTAGAGTGTAACAGTGATTTTCTTTTGTGAAGGATGGCATGTATTACCTATGCATAACTATGCTATTTTTGGAGATTACCTGATAGTTTTTGTTAAAAGTATTAAGGATGTTGCATAGCTAGGGAATATTATTTGTTTATTGTAGTTCAAATCAGTCTTGGAGTAACATAAACTGTGCATATCACAGCCATATGTAATTGTTTTAGCAGATAATAAGTTTGTGGAGGTGGTAAAGTGAGATGTGTAGCTGTTTTAATCTTACATGCTGGGAACAAGAATCCAAAAACATGAATGTCTGTAATACATGCAATTATAATTGCTCCACCCTAGTATAGAGAAATTCTTCCTTCAAGCCCTTTTTTAAATAATTCTTTGAACTTCTTCCACTTATTTTTTTTTTAAAAACATCAAATTATAATTCTGTTGAAATGATTTTGCTTCAAATATTTGTAAGTAAAGCCCTGGGCCAATGTTATTGGCTATGGGACTTGGAACCTAATTTCAAATTCATGGTTTACATATGAAGAAAGTTATGAATAATGTAAAAGTGAACTTCTATGGACAGGTAGTGGATAAGCTTATAGAACAGCAGTGGCACACCTTAGTGCATGTGAGTGTGTTTTGTTGTAGGGACATTTATCAATATACATTTTTAAAGTGGGTAAATAAAGACTTAGTTTATTAAAAACTGGAGGTCAATTTCCATTTGATATTACTGGCAAATATTGCAGTGGCTTTTTCTTATAGGAAGAACTGTGTTTTTCCTCTGATGTTCAGAAAATCCAAACTGCCTAAGGAAAGTGGATTTTCAGTAAGTTCAGTATGACCTCTACATCACAAAAAAGGAATTACGTGGCAGTTTTGCCTTGTGGGGTCAGTTGACCTGTTCCCAACTTGAAAAGCAGTTTTCTTTGATAGCAGTTGTAGGGATCTCCCTTTTCTTCTTCTTCCCAACACTTGTTATTGAGCATCAGAGTAAAGGAGGAAAGTGGAAAGTGGAGGACAGTCTTCCTAATGGTATATTTCATGCTTTCACACCTCAAATTTATCCCAAAGTATTAACAAGGCAGCACTTCCAGCCTGTATCATTTGAGTAGGGTGTTAGTGAGGGATAAAAATGGAGTAAAATAGATTTTTATCGAATCTGTTGCTTTCTGGAATATTTATCTTATAAAAAAAATAATTTGCCTATATGGGAATACAAGGTATTTGGGCACAGTCCAACTATGTCTGTGTGTCAGATGAAAATAATTTGACCAGGAGATGGCAGTAGTCAATTTTTCTTGATAGGGGAAAAAAAAAAAAAAAAAAAAGGATGATTTATATACCAGGATAATTTCAATCTCATTTAAAGTATACATATTTAATGAGCCAATAAAAATCTAGAGGATTTTCAAATGGAAACAACTGTCTGTCAGTTTTAACCAGAAGGTCTTGTCTCTGT
This sequence comes from Megaceryle maxima, assembly GCA_024605025.1. Taxonomy (NCBI): domain Eukaryota; kingdom Metazoa; phylum Chordata; class Aves; order Coraciiformes; family Cerylidae; genus Megaceryle; species Megaceryle maxima. Next base: position 62,773 of record JANHGN010022513.1, on the reverse strand, counting down.
AAGCTTTACCACAGTCAACTTAATCAGGCAAAAATTGGAGGGTTAAAATTAGTAAGAATAATTTGAAAGAAAAAGGAACACGTGCAACATAAGTATACATGGGTTTCAGTAAATATAACATTTTCAAATTAAGCACATCTGTTACTGTAAGTTCAAAGCACCCTGTTTTATAGAAACTTCATGTTGAACGGTTGCCTTTACTGAGATAGCAAGGGGCAATCAGTACTTGCCTGAAAATGAGAAGCATTTTAGAAGCAGGACCATTTAGGTATTTTTTTCAGAGTTTAAAGGGTAAGTTGTTGTATTGGGATTAGAGCTTAGAAAATTTACAGCCCTGAAATGAAGTGTGAAATCAGGGCATTGGAAGAAGTGGGAAATTGTTTTGGACTTAGAGGTCAAAAAAAAAAAAAAAAAAGCAAGCCTATTTTTTATTTATTCAATAAATACATGACAAGATTTGATTCATCTTTTGTCTATGGTCCTAAATATATATACACGATAGAGCTTTCTTTTGTTGTTTAAAAAATTTTTGTGGTCTACAGTGAACATGTGTTTCTACTGAAAGAAAGTTGATTGATGTCTTCTAATGAAAGTTGAAGTTCAGTAGGACTGTTACAATATCATGCCTGAAATCGTAATGTCTCCAGAAAGTTACAACTGAAAATAAAGGCTGAACTTATTATTAATTGAAATATGCCTTCTCTAGACATAGTGGAGACAGTGGTTTGAAAACATATATTTGTAGTATATAACACAGATGCATGTATATTTTTGGCTTTATAATACCCTCTAATCTTTGTCCCATTCTTTCACAGATCTTCATAAATTTAATGTGATAATAGTTGTTATAGTTCGTGAATGCCCTTATTTCCAGAATACAAGCATTTTCAGACTTAGATTAACATGGTTCTGAATTTTTAAATTGAAAGGAAATAACAGGTGGCCATATTTGACTGCAGAGCATTTTTAAACTTTAATATGAGCAGCTCAGAACCAAGAGGTAGATGTATCTTCACTTAATTATTTTTCTGCAGCAGACGCTCAGAATGTGACCTAGAGAGCAAAACTGCATGGTAGTAATTCCTTTTTATCTCCAGCTAGTGAATTATATCCAGGCAGCCATAAGTACATGGGAAAGTAATATTAGGACACTAAGCAATTGGCTTTGTTGCCACAGAGAGATTGCACAATTGCTTGTGGGAGGAGATGATCTGTGCAATAAATGATTGAGAGGGCAAGAAGCTCTTAAAACAATCTCTATGAAAAATAAAGCTTCCAGAGTCCCTGTTTGGTATTGAAAATTGACTTCTGTGCTAACATTATGCTGTATTGAAAACTGTAATACTGAAAATATGGCTATAACTAAAGACTTCTTTGCCTCTCTTCTTCAGCCAGGAATTGCTCTGGGTTAGGTTTTGGGTTATTTTTTCTTAAAACTATTGTGGCATGAGGCAAATCTCTAACAGATGCTTCAAGGAAGGAAGAAGATTAGAAGAAGGCTAAAGGTCTTTACTTTTTTTTTTCTTGGAACTGGAACTGTTTTGGTGAAACTCTCAACAACTATTCTACTGAAGTTTACTTTCTCCTTAATATCCTGCTGTTTCTTTTTTTGGGCTGAATTTCACTGAAGGCTTTTGCTAAAGACTGTCTATACCACCCCAAACAGAGCAGCTAGTGAAGCAAAACAGAGCCATTCTTTCACACTAGAGAGTACCACCACAACCCGAGAGGCAGAAATAGTTTGCGTAGCCTACATTGCTCCTTGAATTTGATTCATTTCTGAGAGAGGGTCTTGAAAACTGAAGGAATGAAAGCACTTAGCTATAACTATGCCATTTTTCAAGCAAATGTCCTGTTGGAGATTTATGTATGTTTTTCAGTGCTTCTTCAGAACTCTTATTTCTGGTCTATTTTGACTCTGGTTTTCCTATACAGTTATCTCCCTGTGCTATCAGACAGCTCGTGGACATAAATTGGTTAATATATTTTCCATTTGGGCAAGTCAGGAAATGCAAAGCTGCGTTTCCCACAGAAACTGTCTTTTCTATAAGTAGTCATTAACTTTTAGGTGCTCCAAGTGGTTTAGAACACCAGTTCTCAAAGAGTTTTCTTTTTTTTTTTTTTTTTTTTTCCTGCAGTTGTGTCCATATCAGTTACAAAATAGCCCATGCATTAGTAAATATGCATCTGAATAATAAATGTGCATTTTGCATAATATCCCCACATAAAATCCTCAGTAGCCACACTTGAGACTTTCTAGTTTGAATTACTGTAAGTCAACATTCAGCTGTGCTGCAGTACATTTGGAACAGGAGTCTTGAATTTCTTGGCTTTTGTAAATATTATTTATCTGTTAAGAAGTGCCATTTATATCTGTGGTTGCTTTTTTTCCCACTGAGTTATTCTTCAGACGAAATGTTAAAATAGAAATTTGATTTTTCATAGCTTAAGGCAACGTCTTGTGTAGAATTGTTACTGTAGACAATGATGTCCTCCTGCTGTGGGTGTGTTCTGCTGCTTCAAGTTGGGGTCCTAGGAAACTGAGCACCGGGAACTACTGTGGGTTTCGTGGGACTGTGCACATCCTTGCACCCCGTCCTCCTAAACCTCTCACTCTTCCCCTCTTACTTGCACAAAAAGTGTGAACAACAGGAACTACTAGTAGGTGATGCATGAATCTCCCTGGCAGGTTTTTTTAGACTCCTAGAGTGTAATTTGATTTTTTTTAAATTAATTGAAATCCAGGTAATTAGATGGAGGAATGAAGAACCAAAAGATCCTTTTTATACTTAAAGAAAATAGTACCAAGCAGGTTCATGTTGCCTTGCAGTCTGAGGAATTCCTGCTGACTGGCATGCTTGGATAGAAGTAATTCTCCTCTGGAGTCCAGTTCCACACTGGCCCTTTTCTTCTGGACCTTTATGCATTGGGTTTTTGTTCACTTGGCAATTTTCAACTCCTAAGGGGTTGAGAGTTCTCCTCTTACTGCAAGCCTACTTCAATGGCCCAGGGGGATACAGCACTCTCACTGCTGCCGTATTGTCCGGACAATTCTCTGACCTCGTGTGGAGGCTTTTGCTGTGGGAGGTATGTGCAAAGACAGAAAACTTCCCCATTTAGTCTTCCCTTGGTGCCTATACAAAGGATGCTTTACACCCATGGTAAAATCTACACAGTCTTGTATATCTCCAAATTTCCTTTGTACAGGCCACCTGAGAATCAACTCTGCACTGTGCTGGATGATGTGTGTGTGGTTAAACTTTGGAGGGAAGGTATTTTCCACTTTTCATACAGTAAAAAGAATAAAGCAGGAAGTCTTTCAGTGTGGGGCTTAAGGAATGTTCCTGGTCAGAAGTTCTAAGTGTAGGAGGTGAGACTGGCATCTGTAGCCCCATTACTTGAGCAGGTGAAAGCAGTTCACGGTTGGCCTCTTTCTCCCTTTTGGTCAGATCTTTGTATCTGAAGTACACTTATTTTGCTGAGGTTCGGGGTGTATTCCTGTCCCAAGTCCCTCCTCTGGTCTGTATGTAGCAGCAGGCATTTTCACTGAAATTCCAGCACCAGTTGTTTGTTTTTCTGCAGAAAGGGAAGGAAAACAGTCAAACTGACATGATCACTACTTAAAGGATTACTTCCTATGGAGGCTTTCAAATAACTGTATTTTTTCCTTGTCTTTTCCAGATTTAGGGGAGCTCAAGGTAAATATCCAGAAATCTCATCTGATTCTCTCTTCAGGTCTAGATTTTAAAGGATTGATGGTGATTTAATGAAGTGACTTGTGGTATCCCTCAAAGTGCATTTTCTATAGCTTAATCTAAAGTTTAGGGCAGCTACTAAATTAAGCCTGGCATTTCAGTCATATGTGGGGATTCTAATGTGCAAATAATGAGGGACCAGTCCCTTTTTTCATACTGGTAAGCTGAAAACCCGTGGGACTGCTTCATAAAACATCCAGTGTACCTTTTGGAGTTTATACATCCATTTTGCTTCTAAATATCATGTGGTACCCAGTATGGGTGCTTGTTGAGAATCAGCTGTCTGTATCACATCACACAGACACCAGAGGGTTCTGATGATCTTCTGTTCTTAAGGCTATTGTAATAAAGAATTTTACTTCCAAATTTATTAGATTTTCTTAAAAATTTCAATTTGAAATTACATTTGCTTTTCAAACACTTGTGACTACTTCCTGGAACCAAAGTAGTCCAGACTGCCAGGCAGCCCTGCTT
>JANHGN010022513.1:3421-33897 GCA_024605025.1 Megaceryle maxima | reverse complement strand
ACGGATGGGGCCTCAACCACCTCCCTGGGCAACCTGTTCCAGTGCTCCACCACTCTCCTGGTAAAGAAATTCCTCCTTATTTCTAACCTAATTCCACTCTTTTCTAATTTAAAAACATTGCCCCTCGTCCTTTCTCTCCAGGCCTTTGCAAACAGGCCCTCTCCAAGCTTTTTGCAAGCTCCCTTCGGGTACTGGAAGGTGGCTGTTAGGTTTCCCCGGAGCCTTCTCTTCTCCAGGCTGAACAATCCCAGCTCCCCCACCCTGTCCTCGTAGGAGAGGTGTTCCAGCCCCCTGATCATCCTTGTAGCCTCCACTGGCCCTGCTCCATAAGGTCCATGTCCTTCCTGTGCTAAGGGCTCCCGCACTGGATGCAGTATTCCAGGATGGCAGGGATCAGGGAGTGGTAGAGACAAGCCCACCCCGAGGGCCATTTGGGGTTGGCCTCAGAGCCTCCAAGTGAGCAGACTTCATCTTCTAACCTTTCTTTGAGGAGCATTGGCTACTAAACTTGTTATCAGTGTTAAAGGAGTTATCAGTGACCTGTCTGGGTACCTACAAATATTTCACTGTTCCACTCTTGCCCTTCAGTTCAACTACTCCTTTTCTAAGGGCTGTCTGCTTGAGAATAAAATGTGCTTACGAAAAGAGTTTCACATCTGACATGCGTGTATAATGCCTGGGAATGTCTCTGGCATGTCTGGGCTGTGTGGTCCTTCCAGGAGCCTGAAAAATTATTTCTCTTGCTAAAATGTTGAATGGCAGGATTAATTCCCAGCTAAGGTCTGTGAGCAATTGCAGAGCAAAGCTTTTTGGTTTTGCTTTGAGGGTCAAAAATGTAATTGCCTTGAGTGTCAGCTGATATGAGGAAGAACTTTATTTCAGGCAGTTAATTGAAGCTTATGGTTGTTGTAAGCCCTGTCCTGACCCTGATCTCTTATCTCTGTCCATCACTATTGAGCTATTACTGGAGATGCTGCTCCTGCCTGGGCTCTCAGCCTGCTCCTGGAGATGCTGTTCCTGCTCAGCCTGGTCCTGGCAGCCTGGACCTGTCCTTGCCAGGCTGCGTGTCAGCAGGGACACATGGCCTGGCAGCTGCTCCATGCAGGAGAATCAGTTGTCAGTGTCTTCCTTGTTACTGCACCCTGTGCTGGCCAGAAAATGTCAGCCATGGGGCTGCCAGCTTGGGCTTTGCTCAACTGCCCGCATCACTGCACGTGTGCACCCCGAGGAGAAGGGGAGCTATAGGGAAAAAGGAAGACAACAAGATCCAGGGTTATAAACCATACCGAGGAAGGTGCAAAACAGACGGGGACAAGTAGGGGATGATGGGTGTTGGCAGCAGATGGGGTTTGTGCTGGGTGCACCCTTGTTTTGGTCTGGATCTTTATGACCACAAGATCTATTTCTTCAAGTGAGACTAGGCTGGAGGAATCTCAATGAGATTAAAGGGAGATAATTTTACTAGAGCATCCTGAAAGTTCCTTTTTTTTGTGGGTATTGTTGCTGCTTAAGGTAGGGGATCACATTTGTAGCTGACAAAAATCTGCAGGTAGCTCCACTGACTATTATGGCACTACAGCCACTCACCACACCTTGTGCTGTAGTGTTAGTGCCCTGCACGGACCCATCAGCCCCAAGCTGTTGTCTGCAGATGACTGGAGACACAACCACGTGGCCCTCAGGTGGGTGTTTGCAATTTTCTCCAGAGTATCATCCATTGAAGACATAGTAATTAGACTGCCTCGTAGTCCACAACACATTTCTTGTGTTGACAGCAGTCTGCAATCCCAAAGCTATGAATGCCCCTGCTCTGGACACTCCTGGCTAATTCATTAGCTTATAATTTGTGTAAATAGTTTCTTGGGTTGTTTGGTTTTTTTGATTTTGTTGTTTTGGGGTTTTTTTACCCTCACTTTTAAGGCTGGGAAAGCTCTTTGCCACCAGCTTTGCCTGGAGATTTGTTTGTCCACATGATAAATCTTGGGACCAGCAGCTGAACCAGGACACGCTGCCATTTTAATGAATTGTAACTTTAGAGCATCTTAGCATGCTTGGAAAAAATATAAATCATTGGTTACTTCTGATTTCTTTTTTTTTGTTTGTTTGTTTCAGAAGTGAACAAGTAGCCAACCATTCGTTTTCTTTCAACAGGGACAGGCTAATTGTTTCAAAATGTGGCCGTGTAATATGCTGAATGCTGCTATGCAGGATCAGCCAGAACATCTGTTCCTGAAGAACGCCATGTAGGAACATCACTTCTAAACAGAGATAAGCCGGTTCAAACAGGATACGAGGGATCCTCACAAAGCTGAGAAAATTACTGTCACGGCAGCTGTAAAACCAAAAAGCTTTTGGAAATGCAGCCAGGGAATGCTGCTGTTAGACAGAAGCAGAGAAAAACTGATCTGGGTTTCTAGGCAGGACACTGCATCGTGGGGAAGCACAGTCCTCTTGCAAAGCCTTTACTGGCGTTAAACTATTCCTTCCCAGTTCCTGTCTGCAAGAACATTTCAGGGGCTGCAGGATGGCTTAGAAGGCCAGTTCTCACATGAGGTAATTAGCTAGAGAATCAGATCATTTTCAGCAAATGTGAGACGGTTGTCGCAGATTTGATTCTTCCTGCACTTTAGGCATCTGCTGGTGGCCGCCACCAGAAACACAGCATAGAATGAAAAGGATGCAGGACAGCTGTTCTGCTTCTTCTGTTATTTTTACAGCTATTTCTGTATCTTACCAGGTATCTCTGTTAGAAAAAAAAAAGGTTGATTGGGTAGTTGTGGGTTTTTTTTCAAAAGGTGTTTGCTGTGATGGGAATTTTCAGCTGTTATACTTAACTTCTGCATGGCAACAGAAACATCTGAATGAAGGGGTGCTCAGAAATTGGACAGTTTAAAGGGTGCAAAGCTGAACTCCTACAACAAGAGATAAATAAGGGTAAAGGTAACGCATACATTCTGACACAGACCAGGTACCTGGTTGAATGCTGGTTTTCTTTGACTTTGTCTCTGGGGAGTAGTTGAATTGTTTGGGCTGCCGCTGCTAGTAAAACTAACACAATACCCACACAAAATGGAAAATTTTAATGTGCAAAGGTTTTGAGCAACTTGAAAGAAGCTCTGAAAGGAGCAGGGCCAGGGACAAGCTTAGAAATGTGAAAGTATTTTGGATTACTGTGCCCAAGCCTCAGATTCACAAGATATTTAAACCACATGCCTACATTGGAGCATATGAATACTTGTGCTGGCTTCAATGAGACCCTTCTCCTGGGTATATTTAGGCATAGGCTCAGATGTCTCACTGAATGAGAAATGTAGAAGGACTCCACGTACTTCCTCCTCAGAGCCCAAATAGTGACAACTCTGAGTAAATCCCAGTTGAATACGTAAAGCAGATGAGTGCAAAACCCGCTGTGATAAATCCTCTACCAGCCCTTAAATTTTGCTGATCTTTAATCTGATAAATCTTCCTCCCTCAGACAAATGGATGGATATAGTATTTCAGCTCTCAGACCGCTTGCTGGTGTGTGTAGATGTATTATGTGCTGTGTCTCAGGGCAGGGAGCGTATGCAGAAATTAGGAATTTGGGTTCCTCAGTTAGAAATAGACAGCTTTTAGGCTGTCTTTCATTAAATCTATTATTTAACAGAAAGCTTTCTTGCTTGGCAAGGAAGTGCTTCTTTAGAGGAGCTGTTGCTGCAAAGACACTTCACACGCGAATTCCTGATGCTTGCTGCAGAGATGAAATAAAATAATTTCTCCTGCCGCTCCCTGTCCTCTGCTCCTGTCCCAGCCAAGGGATTTGCTCCAGATGGTGGCAGTGGCAGTGGCTGGGAGCACTCTGTGCTGGGGGGCTGAGGAGGGAGGTATGCTCTATTCCCTCTGAACCCCTCATGGCTTATGTCCGGAGAATGAACATGCCAAAGCCTCACCACCGTCCGCTCCAGCTGAGCTGAGAAATGACTGCAAAAGGACCTCCTGTTCCCATCTCCCTGCTGGCATCATCTGGTCCTTCCCTGCATCCTTCAGGCACCACCGGAGGTAATGGGGAATGATTGAAAATCCCTGGGTTTGTGTTTTGTCAGAGGATGGAGCAAACCATCCCATTTCCTGCCCAATGCACCCGTGGCTCTCCCATTGCTCCTCAGACTGCGGGTCTGTGCTGCTGCATTTCACCCTGCATGGCAGGGCTGATGACCAGCCTGACTCCGAGCCCCAGCGGGAATATCCTTTTCCATTTGAAAACAACTTTTTAAAATAGTATTTTAAATTTCAGAGCTCCTGATCAAAGATTTTGGAGATGTGACGGATCAGGTCAGCAGAGCAGCTTCCGGATGAGCCGCCGGCATCCCATCGAGAGGTACCATAGTTCTGGGAGCTGATGCTATCTGGGGGTGACGCCAGCTCTCGGCTGGGGTGTGACTCAGAGTTTCCAAAAGTAAGAGGGGGGGTTGAAAAGTGAAGCCACTCTTGATTTCAGCTCGGAGAGGCCAAAGGCAGGCAGGCGGCTGCCGACACTCGCAGCCTGGGAGAGCCAGCGTGGGAAAGGCGAGTGAGCCACACTGCTCCTTTCCCGATGGCAGAGGAGAGGGCAACTCTTTGTGAAAACAGTCAGAGGGGACTATTAGGAGAGCTTTAATCAGAGCAGATCCCCAGATGGGAGAAATTCCCTGCTTGCCAGAGAATTAGGGATCTCCTGCAGACTGTGCTTTATTGCCAGCTGATGCCAGTGCCGTGTCACCATTACCTGCCGGCCCGGAGACCTGTGGAGCAATAAATACTGGCTCTCACAAGGCTGTGATTAGGTGTCCAGCTCAGCCTGTTTTACTGCCACTCACTGTGGCCTCTGCCCTCCCATGATGGTGCTCCCTGGGCACTTTGCCCAGTGTTGTGGTGCTCAGACCATCTGGAGTCTTTCCTCAGGCTGGCTTGGGCTTTTCTGCTCCTGAATCCCCTCAGGTCAGGTTGGACTGCTCTGTCCTCAGCAGATTGGTAAAAGGTGCAGCACAGCCTCCTTTAAATCTCAAACATCTCTTTTGAGGGTGATGGGCACCCGGAAAACAGCATTAGGGGAGTTTCAAAGGCTGTTCTTCAGCAAGGTGCATTGAAGTCACCGGGATTACATTTCCTTTTACTGATTAAAATTAGCTGCAGTGCTAGAATATATATATAAATTAAAATAATGAATGTCTTGCTAGCTGACCTTCATGCTTCCACTAAGAGGAGAGGTTTCTCACAAGCTTCTGGAGTAGAGGAGCTTCGTGCAGCAGCAGAGCCTGTTTCTAGTACCTTCTTTTTGCAAAGAGGATTTCAGAAGAGCTGTGGTTCCTGCAGCCAAAAAGCAGTGATACAGGAGCTTTGTATAAAAGCTGATTGAAAACATTCTATTTGGTTATGTGTTAAAAATGGCAAAACAGAGCTGCTGCTTGGGGCATCAGATGTTGACTTCCCTGCATAGAATTACAGGAATTGAACAGAAGTCCCAATTTGGAAGACATACCTCCATCGGGGGTGAGAGCTCGTGGCACAAAACCCTCTGTCCGTGTTTTTGTGTACATTTTTTTGTAGGATATCACAGTGCTTTCTCTGCTCTCTGCAATATAAGTGACCCCCCAAGTACCAAGGTGTTTTGGGTGCTCTGATTTTCATGTTGGGTTCCTCCTCACACAGAGATGAGTTCATCTTTATTCCAGCCCCATTTTCTGGCTGCATTTTCTAAGTGCTGCTTTTGACCCGCTGTTTCCAAAGCTCTCGCTAACTGGGCAGGCTTGGGGCTGCTCACGTATTCCTATTGATCCGCTCACATGTCCAGCTGAGTTCATTTGACTGCTCCTGCTATTCCATTGATCTCCATATTAATCTGCACACTCTTCTTTCAGCCACTTTGCAGCTTCTCAGCGGCTTTGCCTGGAGCAGGAATGTATTTTTCATGTTTCTGCTGAGTTTACATGAGGTGAATTTAGAGAGCTGCCAACGCCTGCAAACTTCCCAGCCGAGGCATTGCTGCCATTAAGTGAAAACCCAAAGCTGAATTGGTTTTCTCTTGTTTCGCTAATTGGCTCAGCGCTGTGGTTGGTATTTATTGCTTTTGTGCTGGCCCTTGGTTTCTAGGTCTCCCAGTCACATTATGCTGCTCCCGTGAAACATGGGAATATCACACTCTCCTTGGGATACGCCAACAGCTTGGGAAGGGCGAGTGTAACCAAACAGATTTCCCACCTTCAGGAGCAGGAAGACTGCTCAACCATTGACTGCCTTTTCTTAAACATGTGAGTTGCTGTATAATCCATATTTATTGTGTTTATTTCTCCAAAGAGAGCCAGCAAAGAAAGATTTCTGCCTTCATCATGCTGTAGATCCAGGCACTTTGCTTAGCTCACAGGGAGTCATTTGAAAGGGGTTGTCCTCACCTTGTCCTCTGGCAATCCACTTCTTGCTTCTGAACAAAGAAAGAGATGCCTACTCCTCCAAAAAGAAGAGTTTGTAAATGGTTATGAGGCTATAAAAAAAGAAAATAAAAACACTGGGAGAAATTTTGCAGAACCTCCGATGACACATCTGTGGAATGGATAAAAAAAATGCACTTGGACCACCCCTCTGAAGCTTTTGCCAGGGGTTAACTCCTGGCAAAGTCTACCTTCAGTCAGGGTGGTATCAGTGACAGTGCAGCCATACCTGCATGGAGGTCCCTGAACCCCCACCCCAGATCCTTTGTGGAATGGGAACAAACAATTTCCATTCTTTTTCTTTGTAACTCTTCAGTTTGCTCTTGGCAAACGCAGGCTGGCGAGAGAGAGGGAAACTGTTGGGTGCACAGCCGGAGGTGACGGCGTGATTCATCGTGTGTCTCCAGCTGTTGCTCAGTCGAGCTTTTGAAGCCATCCTTGTGTGGAAGACAACATGTAGTGGATCCTTTGCAGGAGGGAAGGTGGGGGCTGCATGACCATGGTGGTAGCAGAGTGGTGTTTTGGGATGCATGAAGGCAGGAATGATGGAGCTGAGCTGCCTTTTCTGGCATAAAGGGCACCTACAGGAAAGCTGGCGAGTGTGTTGACAGGACAAGAGGTAATGATTTGAAACTGACAGAGGGTAGATTTAGATTAGATATTAGGAAGAAATTCTTCACTCTGAGGGTGGTGAGACACTGGAAAATGTTGCCCAGAGAAGTTGTCGGTGTCCCATCCCTGGAAGTGTTCAAACCCAGGTTGGATGGGGCTTTGAGCAACGTGGTCTAGAGGAAGGTGTCCCGCCTCAGTGCAAGGGGGTTGGAACTAGATGAACCTTAAGGTCCCTTCCAGTTCAATCATTCTATGATTCTAATGCTTTCCCCCAGGCTCAGCTGCCCCGAGTTCATCAGGAGAGTACCAGGGAAGCTGTTGCCTTTCTTACCCTCTTGATTCCTCCTGATGCTTTAAAGCAAAGGCCTTTTCCCTGCAGCACAGCTTGTAAAAAGTGTGGGTTAGCAGCAGTCTCTCTATAACATTTTATGCAGCCACATTCTAATTAAAAACTGAAACTTGTCAGAAATTGCTTTCTGAGGGACCTACCCCAAGTGGGAATCAAGGGCACTTGCCATACAGCAGCCAAAACTTTTTTAAAATGTTTGGTTCAGAATGCAGCAATTTTGGCACATGTGAATGGGCTATTCCAGCTCATGGAAACTGGCTGTTACCTGCCAGGAAGCCCTCAACAGTGCTTTGCTGAGGACAAAAAAAGACTGCAGTAAAAAAATCCCCTTTAGCTCAAGGACTCAGAGGATGGCCATGCTGGGAAAGTGAAGCATCAGTCAGGAAAGTTCTTCCTCGATGCTGTGGTAGGTTATTGGCATTTTGGAGATGCAGCCACCCTGTGGGATTCATCCTGTGTGCTCAGTCTCCATCCTGGAAAATCCTAAAGACAATATGACACTTGCTCCTTGGTGGCCTTCCAGGTCTCATATATCATAAAACAAACAAGAAATAGGGTATCATCCCAGAAATAACTGAAAAATATATAGGGCTGGGATAAGAAAATCCCCATGTAAGGAGAGGTTGCTTGTGCTTCTCATTTGTTTTTGGCATTTCTGGTCCAGGGGCCTATGTGCTTCCAGTGTTTTTCTCCCCACATTCATAAGAGCCCAAGACTTGCTCTGTTTTGTTAATGGGAGCTGGTGTGATGTGATCTGAGACCGGCAGGCGATGCTTTAGAGCTGTGCTAAATACAGTGACTAAGTACCGTGACATTTTTTGATGGCACCAAGTGACACAGGATGTTCTTTGTGGCTGGCAGCTGGTGGATGTTGGATGTGGTGACAATATGGTCCTGGGTCAGAGGACTTCATTAAGGGCATGGTGGACACTTAGTTTTGAAAGGTTTTGTGAATGTCCTGAGCCCGTTATTCCAACATTATCCCATGTTTTAACATTTGGGAATACTGGGTTTTTGCGTGGTACAATGTCTCTCTCAGCTTTTAATTAGCTTAATTCACCCATCCACATCCATGTCAGAACTTCTCTGTTCCCAGGATAGAGATTACAGAATCACAGGACAGTAGGAGTGGGACAGGACCTCTGGAGATCATCTGGTCAGAGCAGGGGACCCAGGATTGCATTGACCAGGTGGGTTTGGATTCTCTCTAGAGGAGGAGACTCCACAACCTCTCTGGGCAGCCTGGGCCAGGCTCTGACACCCTCACAGGAAGGTAATTTTCCCTTCTGTGTTCCTGTTTGTACCTGTTGCCCCTTGTCCTGTCACTGTGCACCACTGACAAGAGTCTGGCCCCATCCTCTTGACACCTGCCCTTTAGATATCAATCAGCATTGATCAGATTCCCTCTCAGACCTCTCTTCCCCAGACTGAACAGCCACAGGCCTCTCAGCCTTTCCTCATCCCAGACACACTCCAGTCAGTGCTCCTAAACGATGCTTCACATTCTGGTCTCCAGTTTTGCTACTATTCATAAAGTAAATCCCAGCGCTCCAGGTTGGCCCACTTACCAAACCCTGACTGTTTCAAACGGGTTCCCACGCTGTTCACTGTAAAATGCTTGTAGTGAGATCCTGTGTCAAAGGGGAGCCAGGATCATGAGTGCCAGGGCTGTGGTGCCATAGAAGAGCCCTTGCTTCCAGCAAGCAGGGAACTCTGAATCAGAGGCAGCGGAACAGCTTGAGACCTTAAACCTGACTTTGAAATGCCTTCCAATGCAGAGCAAGGGAGGGAGAATTTTGAGGTGGGTGGTGATGAGGGAGACATGTCCTTGGATACCAATGCCTTAGGGAGTCTCAGGTCACCATCTATGTATAGATATACATATATGTGTGTGTGTGTTATATATTGCAGTCTTCCTGCAGGCATCTGCTGACATGGACAATGCACCTCTCTGGGAAGGAAAAATAAGACAGACTTTGCTGTGAAAAGAGAGAAGGCTACTGAATTCAACTAAGCAAAATAAAAAAATAATAATTAAAAAAAAAAAAAAAGAAAAGACTGATCTACAGGTGAATTTCTGAGGGCACAAATTGCTTTTCTCTTTGGTTTTCCCATTTCCCCACCTGTCCATCTGCCTGGCCAGGCTCTTTCCCAGTCTTGCTGCCAAGTTGCTTTCCTGCAGCCTGTTGCATTTCTCCGGTGCCTGGGAAGCTCCCTGCGTGGCCGCGGCAGGAGAGTGATGAACTTGATGGTGCTACTGGCAGCTGGCTGCCCACAAAGGAGCCGGCCATGCTAAAAAAAGCCCAAACAGTTGCAGATTTTTCTTGAGCCCCAAAGCCCTCCCTGTCGTTCCTCCCACAACTGTTCACATAAATCTCACCTCCCTCTTGCAGAGACTGCCTGTCTGCTCTCGGGAGACAGCAAACAGCCAGGCTGCAGCTCTCGCTGTCTCGAGATGCAACATCGTGCAGTAAGCTTTGGTGCAATTGACTGAAAAAAAAAGCCTGGAGGGCTGCAGAACTGAGACCACGATGATGGAGCTGAAGTTGGCTGTAATAACTATAATAGAGCTGAGAGCATCTACAGCCCTCCTGCCCCATCCCCAGTGGGGACTGCCTGTGGCAAATGGCCCCAGTTGGGATGCTGGGTGGTGGGAAGCATCCACTGGGCAGCCTTGGGACCAAGGAGAAAATTTCTGAAGCTTTTTAAAACTGGATCCTGCTTCCTGCCCAGGTTAGAAACAACTGGTTTGGTAATTGGGCTATTGCCCTCCTTCCCGTTCTGCGTGACATGGTGTCACCTGCTCTCAGCAGCCAGACAAGGAGGGGTGTTGATGAGCGTGAGGGTTCACACCTAGGAAAGGGGCCACCAGGCTGCTGGGGTGCTTGGTCCCCAAATGGAGCAGGGAGAGGTATCACCTTCCAGCACAGGCTGTGAGCTCAGAGCTCCAACACCAGAGGCTCAAACTCTATTTTTTTTTATTCAAAACTTACATTTTTCTTGCAAAGAAAGGATTTTTGCTTTAAAGAGAAAGGATAGTAGCTATAAACTACCTTTCCTTTTCTGCTCCTTCATCCAGAAAAAAAGTTAGAGAAATCTCATTCTGAGAAGGAAATTGTGGGGAAATGATGTGTGTAAGTGATACACACATGTTTCTAATGCTCTGAGGTTTCATTACAACAAGGAGCTTCTGTATCCTGCTCTATTTATAAGAAGTCCTGTCCATGATGTAAGTGGCTGCCTTGAGATTGCCCCAGCAGTTAAGGCCAGAGACTGGGGAAAAACCTTCCCTTTTTTTAATCCTTATCTGTACTCTGAAGAAGGCAGCAGTTCTCTTGCTGAGTTTGTTTGCAAATCAGGACCAGGAAGAGGCACGGCTGAGTTACCAGGGCTCTCATCCTACCCTAGAATTATTCATTTTCTTTCATAACTATTAATTTTATTCCTTTTTTTTTAGGGCACTTTCTCCACTGTGCTATTAGCTCAGCTTTATCAGGCTTGTCCATAAGACCGATGCCACATTTTTCTTCTGGTCACCAGAATTTAATCTGGGGGCTGAGACGGAGCATTCACAGCCACCTGTGCACGGGGGACACATGCTGTTCATTTTATTGTGGTGCGGAGGGAAATGCCTCGTGTGCTGCTGGGTTACGTGGTTCCTCCCCCCCAGATCTATTATTAAAGATATTCCTGCCACTGAGCTCATTAAGAAACACTTTTTTCAGCTCCTCCTCGCTCGGCCCTGCCTCTTTTAAAATGGAACCTTTTAATTTGAGTGAATCTCTAATTCGATTCTGTCTCCTTTTGTGCTCGCCCTCTAAAGAGCTATTCCCCAGGTTCCTTAGGATGAGGAGTTATTTGATCAAGTTTAAACGCGGGTGTGTAGCCGTGGAATTGATCTAATTTTGTTGTGGCATCTGCAGGATTTTTATTGCCTGCCTGCAGTGGGGATGTATAATCATAAAAAAGCAAGAGAGTGGGAAATTCTGGGGTTTCTCTTGGTCTGCTCTGCTCATCTCCAATGGATTTAGCACATGGGGCAGTAAAGGGAATGCCTCACTCCTGGCTTGGTTTCCTTGTTTTCTCGGGGGGATGCTTCATTTTCAGCTGTGCATTTTTTTGTGCCAGAGCTCGCCATGCAACAGGATACCAGGAGGAAGGGAGAGCAGGGGGAGAGTGTTTAGCAACAAAAATTAATCCATGGGGACTTTTTTGGAGGGGGGTTAATGGCTTCTTTTAGGTCCTGATCCTATTTCTGTGAAGTAAACAGCCACAGGACTTGAGCCTTTTGTCTCTGGAGGAAAGAACCAAGGTGGGGAGCAGGGCCAAGATGGAGTGTGGCGAGAGGCTCTGTATTTGTGGACTTTTGGTTTTGACTACAGGTTTGATATTGAGCTGGAGAGCGCATTGGATAATCCTCACAGTTGCGATTAAATGCATAGGGTCCCAAGCCTGATCCAGGCAGAGCGTGTCCGGCCCAGGAGAACCATCAGCGGGGCCTGATGTGCTGCAGTGTGGTGTGATGGGGACAAAACCCCTTCCCTGCACAGGCCACAGCGCTTTCCTGCAAACTCTTTCTTGTCTGACAGCAGAGATGGAAGAGGTGGTTACGGCTGATAAACGGGAAATCCTGCCTGTTCTCTTCCTTCCCCTCACAGGGCTCTCCTAGATGTCTTGTATCCGCAACACCCTGTTCATCAAAGTGATGGGCAGAGGAGCATCTCCCCTGCTTCTCATCACCTCTGGACAAACAGCATGGTCTTGCCCCTGCAGATGGTAGTGGATGCACTCCTGAGTTACGCTGCTGGAGGTGAGATCTTGGCCCCCACTATGCCTAGCTATAGCACTTTCATACCAACGTGGCAAAAGCCATCTCAGCTTCAGGCTCCTGCCCTGGGGTAATCTGGTGCCTCCACAGCACCCCCAGCCCCTTCCAGTTCCCAAAATGCTGAAGTCTTTCCTTCAATCTCCTCATGGAGTGTTTTCCCCAAGGAGCCTTGCCCAGGTGTGTGTCCCTGGGGACAGGGCCAAGCAGTGAGATGCTTCTGAACAGGCCCTGGGGCCAACAGGCACTGCCTTTAATGCTCTGCAGTGATTTCTCCATCCCTCGAAATTGCCAGATGCCGCCCTCTCCCAGCTCCCTCCCTGCTGGGTGGTGCAATGGGGTTTGCAGGAGCAATTCCTTTTTGGGAACAGCATAGCTCAGTTGCCTCGGGTCTCTTTCCCCCAGGACGCTGAGCCTTCGCCACCTGTGCTGGCACAGCTGAGACTGGGGAGTTGCTGCAGGTCAGCTGTGCCACCGTAACTCTGGAGGGCTCTGGCTTGTGGCAGAACTGGTTTCACTTGGTCCATGGCACTGCCTTCTGCTGATGCAAAGTCTGTGCCACATGAGCTCACATCTTGCATCAGCTGGGAGGGCTCCTGCGCGTGATGGCTGGGCTGTGGGTATATGGGCTTCATGTTTCTGCCTCTTCAGGCACTAAACCACCCTGAAAACTCCCTTTAACTGACATCAGAGCATGTTATGGGCAGGATAAGCCACATAACCAGCCTCAATCTAACAGAGCTGGGCAAGGGGGTGGACTTCCCAGTAGGTGGCTGTGACTATATCCCATCGAGATGCACCCAAAACCAGCCCCTGGGCTCCAGAAAAGCTCCTATATGCTCCCTGCATCCCCATGCTCCCTGAGTAGAGCTGTGACCAAGCTCTGGGGCTTTGCCTTCAATTCTCCCAGCTCCTCAGAAGCAGCATCACGGCACAAACAAGTCCCAGCTGCCTCAGCCCCCCAGTTGCCAAGACTAGCAGTGTTTGCACCCCACTTGGGAGAACGCCATGGGATTGCTCCCAAGGGTGACGCACTGTGCTACTTTGGAAGAATTAAACTGGCCTTTTGTACTTGTAAACCTTTGTACATGAATTTTTTGAAAACCTCATCTGCTGAAGAGCTTATTTCCCATCTAAGGTGGGTGGACAGCACGGTGGAAAAAAAAAAAAAAATGCAGCTTTTGTGCTGCCAGATCCAAATCACCATCTGTGCTTAAGAGCTTGGCTACTACAAACGCAAGCGGTGAAACCTGGTTAACCCATGCTTGGGGTCTCTGGGAGAACCAGCAGCTGAAACGTGCACGTGGTTGTGCTGGTCCTGGTGCTGGGGGTGAGAAGACAGAGGTGCTCTGGACTTCTTTATTTTTAGGTGTCATCAGTACAGATAAAACTGGAGTTTGCAGTTGATTTAGATGAAATTTGACCAGCAACACCATTCTCAGCCTGATTTTATACCTCCTTTCCTCTCCCTCTGTACTCCCCTCTTCAAATGTTTTATGGATTATGCAGCTCCTGCCAAAGGATTTGAGTTTGAAACTGTACTGTATTTTGGCCTGTAAAGATGTTGAATGAACGATTTAAAACTCTGACTCATTAAAACTGTCCAGGAGAACCTAATGACTGTTATTTACTGTGCTTCCCAGCTCAGCTGAAATCCAGCTTTTTCTTCTCCTGCTTTCTATACTTTTCTTTTAAAAACAGCAGCCAGAATTGTCTGGAAAGCATTCCTCACTAGAGACAAACTGGATCAGTCAGTGGAAATGTCAGTTTTTAAGAATCTCCACCACTACTTTCAAGTAACTTTTTTTTTTTTGTTTGATTGCTGAAATTCAAAAGCCTTATCTTCTAGGCTATCTCTTAAAGAAGGAAATTTAGTGGCTGCAGCTAGCATTAAAAAAAAAAAGCTGCCAAATCCTGATCTTTTGATGATAGTCTCTTCAGAAGGCTGCCTAGGTGGGCTGGCTTCTGGGCTCCTGCTCTGGCTGGGCAGCACTGCTGAGCTGAGCTCAGTTATTCCCCATTCCTGTGATGCCAGAGAGGTCAGAATAGGATCCTTCTCCCCCCTACCCCCCTTTAATTTCTGTTTGTGTTGCCGAGCTCAGCCTTGGAAATGGAAATCTGACTTGAAAGGAAGCTACTTGCGATTAGAGGCTGTGAAAAAAAAATAATCTAATGAGTTGCTGCTTTTAATTCCACATCTGAAAGGCAATCTATTACTGTCTTTTATCACTTCTGTCTCCTATTAGAGAACCAATCTCATGCTGGGACTCTTTCAACACCCAGGCAGTTAATATACATTATAATTATTGCCTAATGTATGAATAGCCTGGTGTGCGCAAGTTCTCTGTTCATTTGTACTGGGCTCCTGGAAAGCCCGTGCAGTACGTCAGCGGGGCTGGAGTAAGGGTCTCGTGAGATTGATGAAGGTTTTATTTTAAAGGTTTTGTTTGGTTGGTTTGGTTTTGCATTGCGCCTCGGAGGGTCTGTTTGAGAACAAATGCAGAATACTCATGTAGGAAGAGACAATTCCTGCCCTAGAGAGATGGGTAGAGGAGGGAAGTCCCAAGAAATCAGCAGGAGCTGATACTGAGGACATCCACTGTCTGGGAGCTCAAGAGGTCTGGGTTTATGATGGGCTTCCCAGTGCTGTTAAAAAACTAAAAGGAAAAAAAAAAAGTTTTAAAAAGGAAAACGTTCCCAAAATTTCATTTCAACTCAACAAAAAAGTATTTTCTCTCCTTGCTTTATAGTCCTATGCTCATTTTCAGGTTATTTAGCCAACTTTAAAGCAAAAAGTAGAAGCAAAAAGGCTAGTATTTTCAAAGCAACATGCTCTGCATGCAGACAGTCAAAGCAAAACCTTCCTCCCCACACTCACAGAAGGACTTGATTTTGCCCTGGGTCCCCAAGCAGTGGTCTTGGTGCTGAAAGGCACCCAGGACCAGCACAGGGCTGTTGCTCGGTGACCTGACTGATGAGCAACACAGCCATTAAGCCCCAACCCCTCCATGACCCGGCACGTGGGTTTTCAGACAAGCCAGAGGCTCACAGCAGGTTGTGAAAATCCTTTATTCCTCACCACATGTTGAGGACAGCTTGATGCAGTGGTGTATTTTTGGTGCAGCAACAAGCATTGGTCACAATGCACAGCTTTATCCCTCGAGTCTTCATTTGAACCTTCTCTCAAGGCAAACTCCTGCTTCTCCATATTCTTTGTGCCAGCTTCCCTGAGGACCATCCACACCCAAGGACAATGTGAACTCCAGAGCTGGTCAATAAAGCACCCTATGAACCACTGTTTCTGGAGGACTGACATCTGGGCTGTTCTTCCCACCACATGAAGATCTCAGCTCACCTCTTCCAGGAGCCTATGTTGGTCATAATATCAGGGTCAGCTGGAGGAGCCTAAGCCCACAGGAAAACTTATTTACCCCTTCCTAAAACTCTTAAGAGTGCAGTTAATTATTTACAAGCCTTAACACTTATGGCCTCACGGACCCAAGGATAGAAAGGCATTAAAATTCCACTTGATGCTCACCAGGCCTGACTAATAAAATAATGTCCAACAAGGACATCAATTAGCCGCCGATTCGCTAACGCTTTGCAAAGCTAATGACAGCTGGAGCGAGGAATTTGAAACCAGAGTCGTTTCTCCAGCCTGCACCGGGGTGCCAGGGATAAAAGGTTAGTCATGTGTACCAAATGCAGCGTGAGCTCCTCCATTATTTATGTGTGTCAAACAGACAAGGCACGTTTCAATGCCTGCAGTCACTCTATGGTAATTTGTATTATATAAACAGATATAATCTGGTCATTAATACGCATAATTCTGAGTGAGCTGACAGTAATGAAGCTGGAGTATATTATTCCGTTGACTTGTTCCCTTGCTAAATAACAGTCCACATTAATAAGAACTGATATACTGTAGCCAGCAGCACCCAGGAGTATGGTGGGGTTCATGGTAAACTCAAGGTATGTAGCTTCACTCCTTGCTTTTTGTCTTAAAGCTTTTGCCCCAGCCATACACCGATGGGATTTAGGCTCCTCTTTCACCAAGCCAGGTCTCTTCTGTTTACTGGCTCAGAACTGATCACGTTGCATCAATCACCTCTTGGCACTGCACGCCCCACATCTCTGGCTCTGGTAAGCTGGGTTGGGCTCATTGGCCTTCCTGTTCCCACCTCTTGGGAGAATGTTTTCATTAATAGTTAATAATTGAGGGGGTTTTTTTTCTGTAGTGGTGTAACGGGCGTTTTCTGGGAAAGTGGAGGTGGGTGTGTATGGACATCGTTTAGAGACGTCTCACCACGGCTGCACAAATACAGCAGATCTGTGCCACTCTCTGTAGATTTGCTTCTTTCTTAAGATATTGGGAGTTGAAGATACCAACTGATGTATGCCTCTGCCCATATACCATGAGTAGGGCAGCTCAGCTATTGATTGTAGAGCAACAGTGGCCCATGGGATACATTTACATGGGTTGATTTCCATGCAGCTGCAGTGGAAATGGGGACAGCTTTCTGGATCAGTAGCAGGATGGCCACCATCACACAGCAGTGCCATGAAGCATCAGTCCCCCCATCTTGGAAAAAGGATCTGCCTACCAGTGTGGGAAGGTGGTGAGCATGGGCTCAGTCAGGGAGGTGGAGAACAGAGCAGTGCCTTGTCCTGGAAGTGAGCTTGCCTGTGTGCTCATTGAGCTTCCCTGGTTTCACCCCTCCTCTGGATCTGCCTCCATCAGTAAAAGGTTTCAGTGACTAACTCTGCCTTTCCAGCAACTCTAAGGATGTTTTGGGAGCTCCCTGGAGGGCTGCAGCTCTGCTAAATAACAGGGAAGAGGCTGAGGATTATTTATATGGAGTTTCTAAACCGGCTTTGCAATGAACAATTTCTGTCAACCAACCCAGATGAAGTGGGTTTGGGAGTGTCCAGCTGGAAATGGAAACACTTGATCCCACAGCATATCCCAAGCCCAGGAACTGTAGGGGAGTGTCAGTGAGATCCCATCCCACCCAATGCCATGGTCTTTCTTGCTGCTCTGAGGGCAGCATCCAGCAACAACAGCATGGGTTCCTTGGGAGATTTAAGCTCTGGGATTCACAAGACAAAGCCGAGCGCTCTTTCTGAGAACAGGAAAGATCTGTTTGCCAATGCTACAACTGGCTGATATCTGCCATTGGAGATATGGGAGAGATTTACCGTAAGGCTACTCCCAGTGTTTTGGGTGTTGCATTACCCATTCTTACCTAACAGAGTTTTTTGGCCGTGCCTCTGCATGGAAACTCCCAGCGTTGCTCATGTCAACAAGGCAGCAATGGGACATTTCAGAGTAATATCCCAGCATAGACAGTTCTGCCTTGCTGCAGAGTGTACAAACCTGTTTATTTAAAAATATCTAGCCTCTGTCTAATGATCACCCATGTTATCATTGGAGTGAAAAGTATGTCATCAGCTTCATATGATGTAACCTTACCGTCTGGCTGTTTTCAAAGGACACACACCAGAAATTGCTTTCATGTTGCTGCCATCTTTTCTGCAGAGTTCTTGCCCCTGTATGGAAAACAAGGAGTTTCCCTGTACTAAAAAAAAAAAAAAAAAAAAGCTGCAATTGCCCCAGTTCTTTTGGCTGTCTCTTGCTTCTTCTGCCCTTTTGTTTCCCATATGGATGATCTACAGATTCCCACCTTCCATTTTGTGTTCACTGCCTGTTCCCCATTTGTTTCATAAAGGATATTTGTATTCTCGGTGAGGGATGGGTTGTTGTTTTAACCACTGGAATAGTCTCTTGGTTGTTGGATTGTAGCTTTTGGTCAGTATAGAGAAATGTTCTTAATATTCCCTAGTCATCATTCTTGGTTGTTTTTTTTTTTTTCCATTTAAATTCTTTCTCTGAACTGATTTGGCTCATGATTGTTTTCAGGTTTGTAGGAGCAGCCGGGGAGAGCAGCAAGGCAGTATCTTACTGGGTTTGATTTTATTCTGTCTGCACATAACAAATGTTTTCAAGTGGCAGTCACTTCCTACCTAAGCTACTGTGCATTTTTAGTCCTGTGATCAAATTCCCTGTATCTGCCAAGAAAAACGGTGTAATATACAATTCTCCCCTGTTGGATATGTGAGTTCTTTTGAGATAGGAAATAATCACCATCATCTTTACAAATACAGAGGCGCTGGAGGCAGCTTTCCTGCAGAATTTGCTCCATTTGAAGTTTCCCCATGACAATCTGGCCCTTTTCCCCTCTGTGCCTTTGGCAGCTGCTCAGGGAGATGTTCAGATGGTTTGCAGGTTTGATTTGGGCACCACTGCAGATACTGGTTGGTCTATTTTGTGCTTTCTATTTTAGATGATTGAGCTATCAATTTTCCGATTAATTTACTACTGAGTCCAATGACCTGGACACTTATGATCCTATTTCTAACAGTTCTCCATCTTGTCCCTACTTCAGCCTTCCTAAAAGCCATGATTTTAACACTCCCATCAGCTTTCCACCAGGTTTCCATCTTTCCAGCTAGGACAAATTTTTGCCTGTAAAACAGTGAATTCTGTTTATTAGCCAGAACTTACCTTTAGTGGATAGGCGATGAAAGAATTTCTCTTCACTTCCTTCTTTGCTTTGATTAATTTTCTTCTCAGCACCTTCATTACGTGCTAAATGAGTTTCCATTTGTTCCCTCTTTGCACCTTTCCCTTTTGTTGTTAGTCTAACACCTCCCTGCCTAAGGCAGCCTGTCTTTGCCTCAGAAAATTGGTTTCTGCTCTGGGAAGGAAGCTCCCCAAATCCTCCAAACCCTCTCATGGATAGGCAAGATAAGTGCTTTGCAAATGACACCCATGTCACCGCTTCCAGGTCAGCTTGCCCATCAAACACCTTCTGTTTTTCTTCATCTACAGGAGAGCAGGAATCTCTGAAAGCTCCTTTGGGCAACTTTTCAGCATCCTTTCAAGTGATGTGGCCTAGAAAACATGAGAGAGGTTGTGATTTAGGGACATTGGTGCTGGTATGGACCTGCTGCTGAGCTTCTGGCTTCCTGTCTCAGAGGTGTACCTGCCGGATCCATCACAAGGTAGCTATGGATTTATTCTGGAATGGATCCGACCCCTTGGAAAGCTGGTTTGCCTTGTTAAAATAGCAGAAAATCAGCCTAGCAGAGAAAGATTGTGCTCTGCTGGGCTACAGAGAGGATGAGGCTCTGCAGTCAGCAAATTGAGAGAGGAATAAAAAGAATCATGTTACTTCTGCAGCGTGGCCACTGCAGAATGCTCATCCCCAGTCCTTCCAGTGACTTGCCTTCTTGCTGGATCCAGCCACCTTCCTGGGACAGCTGAAAATCTCCCTGTAGGCAGGCAGGATTTACTTAGTTTTGGTTTATAATTGAAATGAAATTAATTTCACTGTATTTGTGCCATAACCTCTGCCCCAGCTGTGCCTGGTGCACAGGATGCAAGTCCTCCTGGCATCTCTGTTGTGCTTCATCACCTGCAAGTGCAGGGAGAGATTTTGTAGTTTTCATGCAGAGAATTTAAAGACAGCAGGGAAATCCTCATGACACTGAGTTTCTCATTGTCTTTTTTTTAATCTCTGGGAAGTCATTCCCTCTCTTCTAGACAGAAATGATAACATGGGATGATCCTAACTGATCGCCCCATCGATTCTGACCATCCGTTCAGAAAAATGCTTCCTCTCCCTCCCAGACCATAAGCATCTGTAAGCATCCTGCTCATCACAAACACTCCAGCAGATGCAAAGCATCCCTTGGAAACCATGGTGAGAGCTGCACACGTGCTTAGGTGCTCCACTGAACTGGGGCCTCTCTAAACAAGAAGAGACCATTAGTTTTGGCTCATTACCTTAACCGAGATGACTATTAAATCCCATTCCTCCTGCCACTCTCTGTAAAATAAACTTAGAAATGAGCCATCTTTGCAGCTGTGACTAGTAATAAATCCAATTAATTTCCATGTCTTTAGTGTTAATATATGCATTAGACATGTCAGCTCTGCCTTTTTGTTTCCTTCATGGAAAAGCATGTCGTAGAGATTCCCTTCTAATTAAGAGTGGGAATTTGTTCCTTTGTGGATATATTCCTCCAGGAAGCCATTTACTGAGATGCAGCATCTTCAGTCCCAGAAATGGTGTTTCTCTCTGTTTTGGTGGGGTTTTTTGTGTTTTTTTTTTTTCTTTCTTTAAATGCATATGACAGTATCACAACAAATTCATACTTCCCCTCCTAATTTAAGAGTTAAGGAAAAAACTTCCACTTTGTCCTGTGAAGACCAAACAAAGCAGAAACCAAAGGCACAGATGCACTTCTCTTTGAAATCTGCATAGTAATTACTGTTTACCCTCTTTCCTCCTTCATTGATGACTCCAGTACAAAGGGTACAGTAAACAGCTGTGTGGGATTCATGGTCAGATCCATTAGCAGAACCATGTATTTCAGCTGAGCACAAGTCTCATGCCAGTCGTTTAAGACTGGGTAACAAACTGAGAGGTAAACCACACAGGTCACGGCTGTATAGCAAAGCCCTTCAGAGAGTGTTGCTGGTACTGCTCTTGATTACAGGGAGATCAGAGCCCCAGCACAGATGGAGGGGCAAAGTACAGAGGCTTCAGAAAAGCCTTTGAAAGTTTATCAACGCCTGTGCTCCAAAAACTGCCCATAAGTGCCTCATATCTGTATGTCAAAGAGTGTAGCTGTCTCAAAATGGGAGTCCAAGATGACTGGTGCAGACCTCAAAGCACTGTGTGCTCTGTTGATAGAAAAAGATGGAACTTGAGTCCTGGGCAGAAGCAACTTTTTAAACTGTATCTCATTCAAGAGAAAATTGTCCCAGAAGCCAAATTTACATGAACAAACTCTGCTACCGACCTCCCTTCCTCCTGCTGCCCCACAACTAACCTTTCTTCTTCACCCTTACAAATAACACAAACTCCCAACTTCGTTTTCTGAGATTTCCCAGAGCACTGCGGATGCTTTTCTTTCTGCCTGTATCTCGTGTTACATCCAGGAATGGCTATTTCTGCTTGCAAAGGTTATCTATGTTTGAAGTCTCCTCCCCACGGACAGAATCATAAGGTCTCTGATGAGGAACAGCAGGTCTTTGTTCATTCTCAATGCATGGGGCTGTAAATCCTCTGAGGGTGACCAGGGAAACCAAGAGCTTGCTGCCCTCATAAATCTCCCGGTGTGGCTGCTGCAGCCATCGCGTGCTCTCCAAGGGCTGCAGGTTTCCGATGGTCTCTGCAATTGTAGCATAGAAAATAAGCCAGTGTACGTATGAGGGGACAAGAACAAAATATGGTTTTTGGTCACTTTAGTTAAAAGGTCACCTGGATAAGCTGCTGGGGGTGATTGAGAAGGACAAGAGAGTATAAGAGCCTTTGGAGCTTTTCCCCTTGTTTCTTGGCTAAGCTAGTGTTGATCATCTGGGCTTTGTGCATTAAGATGGCAGTGCTAGCAAACCCCCTGCTGTGATAAATCTGGGATTGCACCCACATTTAGGGTTGGTCCACCCACTCAGAAATGACCTGTGATCTGGGGAGTGGTGGGGAATGTCTGAGCAGAGCAGCTCAATCAAAGCAGCAGCCGTGGTCTGAATGTGGCTTTCGAGTCAAGTCCATCCTCTCCCCGCCTTTTATCTTGCTCTAGCTTCAGAGCAGGACAGGAGAGGACAAGGAATGGTTTCTGGGCAGTGAGTGACACCCAGGAGCCAAACCCTTGTTATTGTACCAACACTTGATACCCAGTCCTTCCCAACACTCAAATATGCTGTGGCTAAAGCCTTCATATACCTGTCCATGAAAGATAAAGCTCTTGCCTCATCACAACAGCACAGGGTGTTGTGTTTGTCTCTTGCAATGCAGTGGGGTAACTTTGAGAGCTTGTTGTACTGGGGTGTCACCCATTTGCAAAAGCTGGGAAATCATCTGCTGAACCAGTGCCCCTCAGCATCGCCACCACAAGCGCAGAGAGGCATCTGACAGCCCCACTTCCCAGTGACACAGCTCAGCCCAGCTGAGCGTGACAGGTTCTCAGTGTGCTGCTGGGTTGCAAGGATCTGCTGAGTTTTTTAAATATTTTTTTTCCCCTTTACATTTTCCAAGTCTGATCATTCCCAGAAGGAACCCTTGTTTAACTGTATCATCCAGTGCTGTGAAGGAACCTGATCTTGTGGCAGTAGTGCCAGATGGTGACTGGTACAGTTTGCGTGCACACGCCAGCTCTGTTCTCATCCCTGTTCTTTATCTGGGGCAGGTCTCCCCAGCTCTGCTTCCTGCTCAGTAAGATGGGACATTTACTGCAGCCACATGCTGTTGTTCAGAGCAGGTAAAGTAGAAGGCCAGTTGTTAACAGGGCAGGTTTAAGGCAGGTATTTCCCACCAGGCAGTTGTCAGGTCTGCCTCCCCTCATTACTGGTCTCGTGTTTAGTCTTTGTGCCAGACTTCCCCGAGCCTGGCTGCCTGGGAAGGACGAGAGCTGTTTCTCTGGATGCCTATCGATCCCCAGCAGTGGTGGATGGAAGCCTGCCTAAACTGCTCCCTCCAGCTGCTCTGATTTTCCTGGTGTTCCTGCGGCCCTGAGCATTACGGAAAGGCCTGATGGTTCTCTGGGCCTTTTGTTGCTCAGCTTGACAGCCTCCATATGGGCCCTACAGCCCTTGGCTGGATGATCCTTCCTCTTCTTGTCTTTCTGGACACCATTTAATATGCAAACCCTCCAGTGATGCTCTGCTTGGCAGGCCTATGATGCAACTGTGTGAATTCTGCCATTTTTCTTTAACCAGGTTCCTTTTTCTCCTCCTCCAGGCAATTGGTAGTGTCAATAGGAGGGCTCTCACCTCCTCCTGCTGCCTTAGATGTCTAGTACCATGTCCCCTGCTCACCCAGACAACTGTCAGTCTATTTGTTTTCAGTCTCCCTGGAACAAGCCTGGCCTTTTGTTTTATAGCTTTATTCTGTCCTGCCAGCAGCCCTGGAGCTCCCTTGCCAAAGCAAGAGTTGAGCTCCACGCGCTGAGATGCAACTGGCACTGGTGTGGGATGGGAAGTGGTCTCGGATTTGGCCACGTGGACCAGATGGTTTTGGTTTGATTTCTTTATTTGTTTGCTACTTTTCCTGATGCTTCTGCTTCACTCTGGAGAATCTCAGCTTTTGTTTGAAACAAATCAAAATTTAAAAGAAGAAAAAAAAAAAAGAAAAGTGGAAAAAAGGTGCTGTTGGAGGAAGCAGTGGCATTTGGAAATGTGGGCAGGGTAAGGTGATGACGTTTGCCTCGGTCTGCTGAAAGCACAAAACAACAGCTTGGAGGCAGATCGAGGCTCTCCCTCTTGGCTGTCAGTCCTTCCTCGGCTCCATCCCATAGCACGCCGGGCTCGCTCCTTTGGCACTTTCCCTCTGTAACCACTCAGTGAATGCTATGTAGCGTTTTAATAATAACCAAGGCTGAGGATTTCACATGGCTCTGGGAGTTGGGCTACAGAGTTGGGCTGTGGTGGATTTAATTATTTGGAAGAGCAGCCAAATTGGAGGAGCTCTGCAAATCCTTCAGTCTCCTAAAGCTGAGCATGTGCACATTATACACTGAGGTGGTGCCTCAGTTTTGCATCTCATTTAGGTGGAGATGGGAGAAGGATCATCAATTTAAACCTTGCACAGACTCAGGTAGAATTGGGGGAAGGATCGTCAATTTAAACCCTGCACAGAAAAATGGTGTAATAGCTCCCTGCTTTCAGTTCAATCTCTTTAATAGATCAGAGTGAGGCACAAGCTGGAAAATTTGGATCCCAATCCCAAACATGAATGTACCAGCATTTGGGTGTGTAGGTCTGAAGCTGGAGTCTGACTCACTTGCAAATAGGGACCTTTTGGAAAATATGGATCAAGGATCAAATTCCTGTCCCTCCTCCAAAATTAAATAAAGGTTGAAGAAATTCTGAGAGCTCAGTGTTTTGGTTCTGGGACACCTAAGAGGGGCGAAGTATGTGTTTAAGTGCTTTGTTGAATAGGAAGAGACTTGAGCATGTGCTTAATGTTATTAAGTGCTTAGCTGTTTTTGTTGAATCAGGGCCCCTGGCTTTTAAAGTCAATACTAACCCCTTAGGCTGCATCTGAAAGGATTTGGAAAAGAAGTGGCATCCAGATACTGCTGGATGTTTGACTGCTGAGCTCTGCATTCCTGCTTTGAAGCCTTCCTCCTCTAAATCTGCTCCCATTGCTATTCCAGATCATCCAAATGACTTTTCCGGGGCCACCAGGTGATTATGCAAGAGAGGACAGAGTTATGGACATCTAACACACTCTGGCACAACTCCTGGAGAAGTTCAGGTTTCCTGCAGTTTCCATCAATGATGTCAAGGCAGCACCCTAATACTAGGATGTCAAAGTGTGATGCTGTTTCTCTGGCCCAACTGAAGAGGCACACTGCAGGCCTTCTGACAGCCTCTTCTGATGGCTGCTGTGCTGCTCTTCGTAACCAGTTTCTCCTTATTGTGAGAGCCCCTGCAGTCAGTTTGGTTAAAAGGAGTGGGTGAACATAAGCTAAGCTGGCTCCCTGCGGGTGACATAGGTTAAGGAGTGATCATGGAAACACAGCTGGCTGGTACCTCACCAACAGCAGTGAACAAAGGGACTAGCTTCAGGCAGTGAACTTTCCAGACAAGGTAGATGCTGCTGGAAAGGAGGTGTCCCCAAAAGTCTGCAACAAGAGGATGGATGTGAACCTCATCCCCTGAAACAGCGTTTTGGTGGCACAAGAGCTGGAACAGGCAAGCAGTGTTTGAGAGGAATGAGACTCCAGAAAGAAGTGGGGGGACTAGCAACTTTTCCTGCTTTACAGGTAAAAGAAAGACAGGATGGAAATAGATGGAAAACTTATGCACAGATGAAAGGCTTGAAATTAAATACATTATGCATGAGACTAACAGTTGGAATCTGAGAGCCACTTGGAGGTAATCATCTGAAAAGTGGGAACAGTTCTGGGCAACAATTTAAGCCTCTATAGCAGCACCAAAATGGTTACCAGAAACCAGCTTTCCTTTTAAAGAAAAAGTTAAAATCACAGGACTGGACTGGACTTCTTTGGACCAAGCCAGATGAAGTCCTCCCTCCCCTGTGTCCTCTCCCAGGTGCGGAAGGACAGACAGGCTGCCAAGACAGTCCTGGGACAGGGCTGGCAGTGCTGTCCCGTGACTAGCAGTGCCATATGAGGGAGAGGCTTTGTTTTGCAATGCCAAAATCTTTGAAATGAAGTAACTTCCCCAGTACTGCCCTGCTTTTGCAGGCTATTTTTCTTAAAAAAAAAAAAAAATAGTTCCTGTCTGCACATGTGATGCTAATACAGCAAATGGTAATGGAAAGATGCAGTGTGCCCTGAATCAACAGTTCAGCTGTGAGATTCAGATTAAAGTTTTGGGCCAATAATTTCTGAAAATTGAAATGCCATTCTTTTCTCTCGCTAGTTTTCAGATGCCTGCATTGATAGAAAATGTGTTCTTCCAGGACAAAGCCTTCATTAAAGAAGATTAAAAGGTGCTACTTCCTCTTAAGCCAACTTTGATAAGAAGCTCGATACTCAAAAATGATGGAACAATGAGAACAACAGAGATTCAGGTACCGTTGCAGGTCAGTTTGCACCTGAATTCAAAGCCAGCCTTTCATGTGCAGCAGTTTCTCAGCTCAGGTTTTAAGGGAAGGCTCAGAGACAGACAGCAGGTCCCTCTGGAGCCCTGTCTGCTCCGATTCAGATCCCGATGTTTATGTGTCACAGCTCCATGACTGCACACCTGACCTTCCAAGTTTTATGGGACTCACTGATGCAAAGCCTGGAGCCAGTGACACCTCCCCTCCTCCTGGCACGTGTGTTAAGCAACAGCAAGACGTCTGTGTTTGTTCTCTCTAGCACAGTGGAAAGGGAATTATTTCAGGCAAAGAGATTTATGTTGTTTTTTTGTTGTTTTTTTTCTAGTGGTTCCTTGACCTGTTGTTATTATAACTAATTAAGACTCACTCCTATTAGCCCTCTTAGTATGAAAAAAACAGCAGGGAGACAATGCAAAGATGAAGCTGAAAATTTTAGGCAATGCTCTTAAATGTAAAGAACGGGAGGGTGAGATGGCAGGTGTGAAATGATGCAGTGGGGGTCACCTAGCAGAACAACACTACCACAAGGTCTTTTGAGCCTTCTTCCTTTACACATGTGACATATCCTGGTTTAGAGGGAGAGCCCAAATGACAGGGCATGGTACACCTAATCTCTTCTGTCTCTGCCATTGAAGTCTCGTGACCTTGGTTGAGTTATTTAGCCCACCTAAGCTTGCCCATATCCAAAGAAGGGCTAAAAGCCAGTTCATAAAACATGCTCTTTGGTGCAAACAAGATATATGCATGTTGCCTCTGATTCCTGTTCAAGGGCCATTTTTCACTGGCAGTGGAGCTGGTGTAAAGGGGCCTTTGTTCAAGTGAGCATCAGTTGAGACTGAGTGAACTCTTTTAAAGGCTATAGGGTTAGAGTTTAGAAAAGAAAAAGTCCTTGCTGTTGCTGTCAGGTCTGTATGAACTAAAATGTGTTCTGGGTGCAGTTTGATCTTGTTCAGCTTCCCACAGCACGTAGGCAAGCTTGATTGGAGAGCCTTCCCAAGAGCATTTCTATCCAGCTCCAGGCTCCCATCACATGCCCTGCTTCATCTGAGGGGTCCCAAGGCCATCCAAAGAGTGCAACTGCAACCAGCTCTGCCTTTGTCGCAGGCAGTTTGGATGTAATTTTGTTTTGCAGATGATGTCCTTTCTTCTTTGAAGGGCCTGCTACCTGGAGCATGAACCTCTCCAGTCCTGGGCTGAATGCTGAGCTGTGGCTGTTTACTGATGTGTGGTGGGGTAGGTGCAGTGCTTCAGCTAGCAAGGAGAGCACAGAATGTATAGCCCTGTTTGGGACAAAACATTTAGGCCACACAGTTGTCACTGTTGCTGTAGCTTCACTATCTAGCTATGTTAGCCCTGTATGGGGTAAGTGTTCACACAGGCTGACATGGTGCTACAGTACTGCATAACAAGAGAGCTGTTCTATAGTTAATTATAGTAGCAATGTTACCATGGTTTTGCAGTGTCCCCAGAGCAGAGCTGGCCCCAGCATTGCCTCTCTTAGAAGCATAGAACCATAGAATCATTCTGGTTATAAGAGACCTTCAAGATCTTCAGGTCCAATCGTTAACCCAGCACTGCCAGGGCACCACTAAACCATGTCCCTCAGCACCACACCTATATGACTTTTAAATCCCTCCAGGGATGGAGACTCCACCACTGCCCTGGACAGCCTGTTCTAGGGCTTGACAACCCTTCCCATGAGGAATTTTTCCCTCATATTGAACCTAAACCTCCCCTGGTGCAACCTGAGGCATGATATTATAATATATAATTATATTGTAAGGATAAATAAAAAGTAATTGCAGCAGAACTCAACTGACATAATTTGCATGGTGAGAAAGAAAACAGTGAAAGTGTCACTTGGAGTAATCCAGCTCCAGCTTCATTTGAGCGGTGTCCATGAGCCTGGGGAGGGAATGCAGACCCCATTAGTTAGCATTAGGACATGATATATTAGGCGATTTGCTAAATTGCTGGTAAAGTTTCTTTATAGTGAACAATGAGGGGGGTAGCTTCAAGCTCTGCTTCTTGTCAGCCTGTGAACATCATGAGTCATGCTGGTTTGTTTAACTCTGTGTTCCCCCTCCCCATGTTGTCCTTATCAGACCCTCTCTTATCCTTAAAACAGAGGTTAAAATGAAGCTGATCTTGCCTGGCTTTCCACCCTTTCCATTCAATTCTCTCACACATCTTCCCTAATCTAGGGTCTAGAAGCAAGATTTGCATCTTCTTTGCCAGCTGGACACCTGGCACAGGCAGCAGGCATTGCTGGAGCAGCACAGCGATACCTCACTGGGATTGGGGCTCGCCAGCCCTCCAGAGGCTCTGCACTGCTCTGGCTCCTTTGCTAAGCAGAAGTGGGTCTTTCGTGGCCCTGGGGAGCACCACAGCATTTGAGGCAGCAATGTGTGATTCAGAATCAGTCCTCTTCCTGACTCAACAGATGGGCTCTTGCCTGCAAAAAGGAAATGAATGTCTTTGCATGGCTCTAGTCTGAAAGGAATGTCTGGAGAAGCTCTAATGTTGCTTCCCCACAAGCAGCTGTCGTCTGTATCCTCTTCCATGGCCTCCTGGGTAACTTCTTGTTTTGCAAACGGTCCATCCTTCCTTCTGCACTCCCTCTGGATGGAACTATTTGCTGGAGGGTTTCCTGCTCTTGTCTCTTCGTTCCTGTACAGCTCTGTCTTCTCAGTCCTGTCAGTGCAACTGCTCACTCTTAAAAGTGGATAGCTGAAATATCTGGGTTAACAAAAGGGAAAGAAGACTTTTCTTTTTTTTTTTTTTTTAATTAAAACTCAGATTAGAGTAGTGATCTGTTTTCCAGACGTGGTTCCTGCACAGCTGGTGGGATGATCATCATCAGCAGAGGAATGACCAAGTGTAGGAAATGCCCAGTCAAGCACAGGGAAAACAACAGCATCGCTGTCCTCCCTGTGTCCAGTGCCTGTTTCCCTCTTGTACATCAGACTGAGGGAGTCAGATCATTGCAGTGACCCCATTGGAAAGGTCTGTCCCTGCACCTGGGCAGTGGCATTGGGAGTGAGGGGAAGTGGGATTGTGTCTTTTGGTGGGAGACCATGATCAGATTAGAGTAAAAGGAAATGGGACCCTTGAGGGACCTAATCAAGTTCTCAGTGGTTCCTAATGTAACAGTCACTAACAGTTTTTGCCATAGCAATACAAACATGGTAATGTTTTGACAGGCTGGGGTAGTGCTTTTCACCTCAATATCGTGAGATTATGTTAAAGAACCTATTCCATGCTTAAGGAATTTGGCCTCTGCATCTCGTGGACAGAATGGAAACGTTTCAATGCTGTACAAAAGCAAGGAGGTAATTGGTGGCTACATAAGTCTGAGAAGAGTTAAATATATCACAGGCATGCTGCAGTTACCTATCACCCAGATAAATTGGTTTTGTTTGACAAAAAATGGAAACACCACCAGGATATTTTGCTTCAGTTTAGGTTGTTTGCTAGAATTGTTTGTGGTTAGTAATGAGCACAAGGTTCACTTGTAAGAATAATGTAACCATGGTAATATGATAACACAAACTGATGTCAGTCTGGTTTGCTGATAAGATTTATACCTTATTATATTATCCAATGCAATTAAGAAATGCTTAGAAAATTAACATTAGAATAGATTAAAATAAAGTATCAGCAGTGCAGTGACAGCTGTGGTTCTTATGTATAGTCCCCAGGTGGATGTTTCCAGGTAAGGTATTGCCCTGTCTCCAACGGGCTCTGTTACAATAAGCAAGGAAAAGCAAATGCTTTCATTCTACAAGTGGGGAATTGCGAAGTTCCTCTTAATTTCTGCAATTTCCTCATTTTGGTGTGACTGGCCAGAAATGAACCTAGGAAAAGTAACAAGTGTTAATTGGCCTCATTTAATCTAAACTGAATTTAATGACCAGCAGGGATGGAAGAGGGAAAAACAAATGTTTGCATTGGGATGTAAGGGTTTGCTTCCAGTCAGAAGGAAATTCAAAGTCAAATGGGGGTCAGAAGCTCTTGCCTCTCACCTGTGTGTTTTGGATTCACTGCCCATCATACCAACCACTACTTTTATATTGGCAGTGGCAGCCACCTGGTGCTTCTTGTCTTGTAAGCTCCACAGGGCAGAGACCATCTCTTTATTCCCTGTGCATGAAATGCGAAGGGAACACAGCATTTCTACCACCTAATGATATAATCATAAGAGATTAGCCAGAATAATCATAAAAGATGAGCCATTTCATAACTGTCTCTGTTACCAGACAGAACTACAACTCTCGTAATACCCTAGCAACAGAGCTCCTCAATCATTGCTTCTTCTCCTTCCCTGCACATAACTCCTTGACTCCCTCCTTGCAGTTTCTGTGTCCCAGTTTAGGATGGGAAATCTGGGATTGTTTGGTTTTGGAGAATCTCAGCTGATTACCCCAGTGAAGGAATAGCAACTTTACAAAGGAGTGTAAGAGCAAGTCCTTCAGCTGTTACCACAAGCCAGGAGAGCAATGGAAGACAGTTTTGGACATGGAGCTTTTCTTCTTCTTTCTTCTTTCTTCTTTCTTCTTTCTTCTTTCTTCTTTCTTCTTTCTTCTTTCTTCTTTCTTCTTTCTTCT
>JANHGN010022512.1:26143-50389 GCA_024605025.1 Megaceryle maxima | reverse complement strand
AACATTTTTCTTTTTTCCCCTGTTTCCCCCCTCCCCACTTTTTTTTTTTCCTTGTTCCCCCTTTCCTTTTTGTCTCCCCCCCACTCTCCCCCCCCCCCCCCCCCCCCCGAGTGGGGACCAAAACTGACCACAGTATTCCAGGACTGGCCTGACAGGTGCTGAATAGAGTGGAGTAATGGCCCTTTATGGTTCTAAATAATTGAATTAACAGTATTTTTGCATTACTTCTCTCTCTGGGATAAAAAAAAACCCCAACATATTAGAATGCATTGTATAAAGCAAGAGGTTTAGGTAGCCCAGATAGGAGAAAAATAAATTATTGACAGTAGTCCAGCAAAGGTAATGTGAACTATGCTTTAGTGTATGTAGGTACTTCAGTCTAGCACTGCCACTTTGAAAGCAGTTCTGCCCATTCACCCTCTCTCCTGGTAGAAGGATTTGTATTGCTGCTTAGTAATTAAGAGCAGGGAACTGAACTAGCTTAAAGCTAAATTTTCCTGAAAGGAAAAGTAAGGTTAGTATTATGTGTTACTTAGTCCAGTTCATTGTGTAGCCTGGAGTGCTAAGGAGAAGTTTTTGATGTGCTGGATGAATTTACTCAGGGAAGTGCATTACTGGACCTGTTACTCAGGAACTAAGAACTGGTCACATGTGTGAAGGCTGATGGCAGCCTGGGCTGCAGTGACTGTGAAATGGTGAATTAATACCAAAGGGAAACAAGGAAAGTGAAAAACAGAATAGGGACGATAGACCTGAAAAGAGCAGATTTTGGCTTATTCAGAGAATGAGTGGGTGAGGTCCTCTGTCAGACTGCTCTGAAGTTTACAACAGCTGAGATATTTTTGTACAAGTCTGTTGGTAGAATAGAATTAGCAGAAAATGATGTGCTTCTATGGACTCCGTAATATCAGTCTGTTTTATGAAATGAATCTTCGCTTTCAGAAAAATTAACAATTTACGTGGCTGCTGCCAAAATTTGAATCAGAATCTCCCTCTTATGTGGTATAAATTGCAAATGCAACATACGCTCTTTCCACAGCATGGAATTAAGATGTGATATACTTGCAGTAGTGTTATGGATGCTAAAAGCTTTCATAGGCTAAGAAAAGATCTGATGAACTCAAGAGAGAAAAAATCTTAAATACTGTCCTTGGCTCAGAAACTTCTTTTGTGTCCCAGCCCACTATATTCTCAGAAAATACTCTGGGAAAGTGTGTTTACATACTTTCTGTGCTGTTGTATTCTTCCTTAGATGCCTGCTGCTGGCAATAGTCAGCTATAGAAGGCTGGGCTGGGTGGATCTTTGATCTAATGCAGCCTGTCTGCTCTTGTGATTAGCCCTCCATGCTATCTTCTTTTTCTACTGTGTAACCTATTTTTTTTTCTGCTGCAAATTAAGTTGATATTTTTGGATTTGTCCCAACTTTAAATGCCTTTGCCAAATTTCCATTTCAAACCTTGAAGGACCTTCAGTTAGTAGCTCAAGTTTCAGTCACTGTTGCTGGAAGCAGCCTTCAACTGTGTTCACAAAGCAAGTGTGTGCTCTGGTCGTGCCATTTAGTTCACTCTAACTCCTCTACCTTGGAAGTTCCCAGCACAAATGTTTTCTAGTGTTGGACTGGTCAGACAGTCCTAGGTGAGATACCCATTGCCATTGTTTTAGTGGATTGCACTTCTAGATTCAATATTGCGTGAACCTATGAAATCCTTGTGGAATATCCTGTGAACGAGAGAGACTCAATGGCACTGTAGAGAACCCCTCTGAAGCCAGCTCAAACTGAAGATAAAGTAATAGCTTGTTGCATGCATATTTTAACTGCCTTAGTGCCACCTTCCTTCAGCACAGCTAAGCACAAAGCTGTTCCTCACCCCTCATGTCATTTGGCAGTTCATAAGGGCCTGCTTAATGTGGCTGTCTCCTACCCGCTGGTGCTGGGGATATTATTGACAGTACTGAGTTGGTCTTGGCATGAAGGTCAGCACAGGGGTTTTGTGGTTTTTCATTCTCTTTGTACCTGGCTTCTTAGTGCTGTTGAGATACTGCTGGAAAGTACAATCCTCCTTGGATACACTGAGGCGTCTCCTGCATAAACTATTAACATGTTGGTGCATCTTTCCCCCATAATTCTTTCAGGGGTTGCTGGATTGTGTGTCAGGATGGTTGTGCATCCCCCTCATCGAGGAGGCCAAAGCCTGTCACAGTTTGGTAGGCCTCCTGCCCTGCGTGGACTCACTCAGTTTCCAGTTTCCTGTTCCATTAGGCTCTTTTGGATTCCTCTTGCTTGGTGTGCAGTTACTGACCTTGTTTCACACATCAGCAAAAAGGAGACCCGCTCTCTTCAGGTATTTAAAGAGATGAACACCTCTGCGTGCCCTGTGAGTGCTCCTCTTTGTCCCAATACCAGTGCAGATTCAGAGTTACGTGCCCTTAAGATATGGATGCTAAGAGATTAGACGTTATTGCTTTCTTTTTCGATTATTAGATTTTAGATATTTAGATTTTAGATAATTGGATTATTGCTCTCTTTTTCTCCTGCTCTGTTTAGCAATCTGTCAGGCCTTATTCGTTGTGTTTTTATGATGCACTTCATCAATGGAACATATCAGGGCAATTCTCAGCTTTTGTTAGTGAGGTCCAGATTACATCATTCGTGGTGCTGCAGCCTGGGCACAACACAGTAAGGGCAGTCTTGTGGGCTGCCAGCTGGGCTGCTTGTCCACCCTTGTCAGCCTTGTTGATAATTTGAACACTATCAGTGCATACAGCTCTCTCTTTTTTTTTTTTTTTTAATGTCATCTCAGCCAAGTTCCTCTGCATTTTTTTTTTGTATTTTCAAAAAGTTAAGTGTTATTCCCACTTTAAATATTTAGAATTTACCATGAACTTTACTTGATTGGATTAAGCATTCCGAAGTTAATAGTATTTAGTTGTGTATATGCTTTTGTACCATGCTTCTACAGTCCTCAGCAGTAGCTCTTCTCCTCTATAAATTGCTGTATATCTACTGACAAAAGTTGAATAGGCTTTGGAGGAAATTTTTCAGAGCCTTCTTGCCTTCTGTAGCTGTGTGTTGTATGCCTGCGTTGGGTGTTTATGCTTTTCCTTATTGAGAAAACTGATTTATGAATAGAAATAGAACTACTGGAAAGGGCAGTAGTTTGGAGTATTTTAAAGGATCAATTTATGTTATTCCTTGGTATATAAAGTTAGTGATGTTGGTGGTAATCTATTAATATTCTGACTGCATCTGAAGAAGATAACTGACTATTCCAGCATTTAAAAAAACCTGGAAACAAATATTTTTATTTTGCTGATAAATCCAGGCTATAGATAGTTTGGTGTTTTATTACCATGTTGCTATTTAAAATATCTTCTTTTTTTTGACTTCAAGCTGCCTTTGTATCAGTGTTCAAAATCACACTACACTATCACTTAACTCTTCTGCAATAAAAATTTTACAAGGACCTTGAAAAATAGTTATTGTAATGCTGTATAATTGAGGTAATTGCAGAAACGAGTTTCCATTTGCATGTTTAAAAGTATTTTTCACTTCATGTAAGTAATGAGAGAACTAGTTTCTTTAAAGAAAAGTTTTGTGACAGGTAAAAAAAAAATCTTATAAAAGCAAAAAACCCCACTTGTAGTTCCACATAGGTTTGTTGTAAATATCACAACAATTATGTGAATTTAAGACACAGAAATGCAGCTCCTTTTTTTTTTTTTTTTTTTTTTAAACAAACAAATTACACTTCTAGGGCTTTTAAATTAATTTTCGAGTAACTAAGGCTTCATGAGCTCCTTTTTGATTTGTAACTCATTCTGAGTTGTGGCAAAAAAAATTGAGAGTAATACAGTGATATTTGGAATGAAGTTAACCTCTCCAGTTGTTAGGTTTCCCCATTAGTATTAAAGGCTCTACACCTAAGGTTGCAGTTCAACAACTGGTTTGAGTTAGAAGCACCACAGTATCCCAGCCTTTCCCTGTCCCCCACAGCTAACTTCTATTCTTTCTCTTGTTCTGACATCTTTGTGCAATTCTGTGATAGATCAAATTAGGAAATTAACTCAGATGAAAAATAACATGGCAAAAAAGCCGTGGATTAAATGGAGTTTTTATTATACGACACATTGTCCCTGACCAAAAATTTCTGCTTTTGTGTAGGTAATAAATTACGTGCTGTGTTTCTCCTAGGAGCCACAACCCTATAATCTCTCACCATTGCACACATACCCAGTTGCTTCCCTTTGTGGCAAGGTATCAAGTACCTTTTATCTCATTAGGTCTAATCAAGAAACATAAAAGTTTACTTAAATGCAATTGCTTTCAAGTTCCATGTAATTTTGAAGTTTCTCATTCTGTTTTGGACTCAAAGGGAGGTTTGTGTGCCTAAAACTTGAAGAGATTTGCCATCTGTGTCAACTGG
The DNA here is from genome assembly GCA_024605025.1 of Megaceryle maxima. Lineage (NCBI taxonomy): Eukaryota > Metazoa > Chordata > Aves > Coraciiformes > Cerylidae > Megaceryle > Megaceryle maxima. The sequence goes on along the minus strand of JANHGN010022512.1, from coordinate 45,964 downwards.
TTTAGTAAAAGATTACTCTTTCCATAAGCTTTGCCTTCCGTGGGTTTTTTGTAACATTCTGATGCTCTTGCAAACTGAAAATAGTGTGGAAATAGCTTGAAATAGGTATTTTAAAAATAAGACTGTTGTCTTGAAACTAAATGTTATATTTTTAACTGTCTTCAAAGTGAGAAAATATTGGCACTTTTATAACAACAACATAGCTCTAAGTGCAGAAGTTGCCAGATGGAAATCTAGACTCTTTGGCAATGGCACTCAAGACAACTGGGAGCTTTTCACCCCTGGAATCTGCAAGTGGTGATGAGTATTTTGATACCCAAGAGCTCAAGATACGGCATTGGTTATGTGTTGAATTTTTAAAAATTCACTTTCTTCACAGCTAGTATAGTTGGCAATTTAGGTCAAGGTCTTAAATTTAGTTTTCTTACTGACATGCTGACTGATGGTTTTCAGGAGCCCAGCTTCTAACGAATACATCTAGAAAATATTCAGGGTGTAAGTGTTAGGATAGTTTCCTAGCTTAGGTTTTCAAGTAGACACCCTTGTAGATTCTAAAGCCAGAAATGTTTTAATTTGAACATGCTTCTTAGTCTGTCTAAGAAAGTGAACTTGGCCATAAATGTGGTGGAAGTAGGACCTTTGAACATTTCCTGCTCTGATTTTCTCTTTATGCTGATTTGTTAAACTTTGCTTTGTTCCTTTAATTCCTCCTTTGGAAAAGTAGAAAGTACAGAAGTGGAAAGCAACTTTGGTAGAGTCCAGTTAATTTAATAGTTTCTTAAGTGCACTGAAGACAGACAGGGTTCCTAATAAGCACAGAGTTCCTAATAGCAAAAGGCTGATATTATTCCACAGGGGAGGCGACAGGACATTTATTTTTTCTTTCTGTAGAACAGAAGTAATCTACAAAGTCAGGGATTGGCTTCAATTTAGGGCTGTCTCTAAAGAAATTCTATACACTTGTACAAAGTACATAAAACAATTGTATTTTCTTGCTGAACTAGAATCAGCTTTCACAAAATCGGCTTTTTTTTTTTTTTTCCAGGAAGTTTTTCACTCTTGTTTTCTACGAGTGTATCCTTCAGTATAGTTGGTTGGGGTAAATTAAAGAAGTCTTTTGCAGAGGTGATAGGTTAAAAACAGTTAAGTGGATAGAAGAGATTTAGTCAATGGATGCTGTTCGTACAATATTAAATTCTGGATATAAGCACTAACCCTTCTTTACCTGTTCTGATATTAGACTGTGATCAGTTCCCAGGCAAAGGGATAAGTTATGGAACAAAGGCCATACTCATTGTGTTGTCTTAGTTATTCCATGACCTGTCACCTGGAAATAAGTATGTCAGAGGGCTAATTGCCTTTAATTGTGATAATTCTGTTATCTTACACATTTCCTTTGATCTGAAAAACTGGTCTGATAGGGAAACTGAGGAGTTAATGAATACAGAATTTTATGAGATATATTCCAATAAAAATAGCTGTTACTTTTTTGGGGAGGTTTATAGAGAAGTGTTCATTGTGCAGAAAATATCCATACGGCCACCTATAAAACTGCACTGCTAAAGGATTCATCTGCTGAATGAGGGAAAGCTTACACCTTAACTGTATGTCATTAACTACTCATCTGCTTCTGTGGGATACAGAACATGCTGGAGCTTTCTAAAATTTGTTAACAGCATAGCAACCCTGAAAGCAACATATGACTATTTCAGCAGTACAAGTGGGACTGTGTCTACTTTTATGAGTCTTTATTCAACTGTCAAAATTAGAATGGGCCAAACAATGTGAATTCAAGTCCTTTAGGGAGTTTCAGTTTTGTCATGAGCACCACCTCCAAAGAATGCCTATTTATGTCTGTTCAGAAGTCCTTTAAGTATAGTCCTCTCCAATAATTTTTTTTTTTCACATGAATTTGGAGAAGGTTATCATAACCTAAATTGCACCTACCATCATATGTGCTTTCTGTTATTAGGTAAGGAATATAAAGATATTTATCCACTTCAGTACATTAACAACTAAAAAACTTTCAGTTATAGAGTGTTAAGGTCATTAGGGAGAACATCAGAGCAACAAAACCCAGCCTAGATCAGCTTGTGAATAAATGCTTTAAAGAAACCATTTTCTTGTAACAACTCCTGAATGTGAGCATGGAGATGTACAAGTATCTGACATAGTTGTGATTTAGCAAAAGCATAAAACAGCTTCAGGCTTAAATTAGGGAAGTAAGACTGCTATCACAAACAAATAAAAATTCAATCTTTTCTCCATATTAGGTATTGGTATGATTGAGTGTAATTCAGTGTTGGTGTCCCACTCAATGTTGTTGCCCATAGCACAAGAAGAATGGGTAGCAAGGAAAGGATTTTCAATGGAGGTCCACATAAAAGACTCATGAGATAGGAAGGCAGGCTTAAAGCTGAATTAACATTAAGTTAGAGAAAGTGAAAGTGTGTGTTTAGGTGCTCAAATGAGGTGAAATTACTGTGAATAGAATTTGGTTTCCGAAACTGTAACCAAGTCCTGTAGTAAGAAACTAAAATGAGACAGATTAAACCTTGAAAGAAAGCAAACTATGCTTACTGTGAGGGAAGGGATGTGATGGAACATCTTACCAGTAAAGACAGGGGGCCCTTTCTCATTTGGACTCTTACATGTTCGTTAGCATGTGCTAATTCACTGAAGGGATTGAAGTTATATGGTCTGATCATGTAGAAGTCAGGCTCATTTCAAGCTTTCTAGCCTTGAAGTTTGTGACTGAATCCTCTGACTATTTATTTGGTCTCTTGAAGAAAACAGGATTATTCAAATTAACCTCAACATCTTTGTAAAACTTGTATTTTTCAAGTAAAATACTGCTTGCAGTTGATTAAGCTTCAGGAAGTGTGTAGCACTTTGCCTTCAGAGGCTCAGGAGAGAGCTTCTGCCTCCTGTGCATAATAGTTTAAAAGGTTCTGGGGTTTTGGTGCTTTGAATACCAGTGTCTGATGATATAGAATAGATTTTACTGTTTTGTAATGATACAGGATGACAAGATATTTAATAAGGAATTAGTGTAACAGAATAGGATTGAGTAATTGTGTGTAAATGAAGAATTCGTTACCTTGGCCATGCAGATGTTATCTACAGTAATCCAGTATTTCTATGATAACTCTTAAAGCATGGGATAGATCTGTGGATATATGTATTGTACCATTGCATTCTGGGACAGTTACTGGTGCTCTCTTAGTGTGCTCAAGAATCCATGAATGAGTAACTCTCAGAAATGTTTGTCAGAGCTGTGATTGTAAACTGTAATGTGTTCATCAACAACAAAAGTATCAAGTATCAGATTAAGGCTGATAGCTGTATTAACAAAAAAAGTCTAAAACTACTGTTGTCATATCTTTGATTTAACTAAGCATTTACTTTTCCTACAGGTGATGAATTTTGTTCATGTTTGAAAGCTTTATCAAAAAACATACCTGCCAATTTTAGATTTTGCTCTGGTGGGATTATTACTTTTTCCATTACTTTTCCCCCGACACCTGCTTAAAAAAATCCCCAAAAACCAACACCTTGAAGTCCCAATATAGGAGTAAAAATATTACGTGGTAAAAACCACCACCTACTTTGATGTAATAGGGTGGTGATGGAAGGGCAAGCAAAAATTTGAGCAAACAGAAGAATCCCTGTACTTGCTGTAAGCATGTAATTTTGGAAAGAGCCCTTTTTCCCTTCATTAGTGCCATTTCATTTTCTCTGTGACTTAGTTCCTGACTGTGTTATGATAATTCCATTAGAAAAGCCAGTAATTATAGTCAGTGGTCAGTAATATTAAGGGTGTTCACATAAATGACTATAGTTCTCTTTAGAATTTTGACCTTACCTACAGGGCAGAATTCACCAGAACTGGTAGAGTTTAAATTGGTTTAGTTCAACTTGATTAAATTGCAGGGTGGATGCTGTTACTCAGAATATGCAATCTTAATTTGGTTTCCCTTCATTTGTTTGAATTAAACCAATTCAGGCTATGTATTCTGAATGAACAGTCTTTTACAGGGATGTAACCCACTCTAATTTGGTATAAATTTAGATCTGCAACTAATTCAGATTAATTTTTCTCCAGAGGGGTCTGTTTTATTTAGAGTTGGTTTACATGTCAGAAATCACCATTGAAGCAAGAAAGGCATAAATGAAATATGAAAAATAAATATGAAAGAATATGAACAAAACCTCACAGTTACTGTCATGTCAAACAAACGTCTATCTTAAAAGCCAGGTTATTTAAGCAGCAGGTTGTTTTTCAAAATGCATAATTTACTCCCAGTGGTAGACTTGGTATTTATCCATATGGAAGGGCATGCTGTTAATTTAAAACAGGATGGTTGTACCAATTTTGAATAAAATTTGTGTGTTGATTCAGGGAGAAAATAATTTTTCACTTTTAGTTTATGCTTTTTTGGAACTGATGGAAATAAATCCAAATCAAATACACTTTTGAAGAGTCTTATGATTGGATAAGAGAGTTTGTACAAAGAGTTACATTTGTATTATTATACCAATGTAACAAATAAGCACAATTCTAGAGAAGCTTCAAACAATTGAACTAAGCTTTTGTTTGTAGTAGTTGTTGATTGGAACCATTATGGATGGATTAATCTCTAAAAGACAAATTTTTATATTGCTATATAAAATTAAATTTAGACATGATTGGCTAAAACCAGAATATTTAAAAAAAAAAAAAAAAAGGATGGAATTACGAAAGACAAGGTTTTTTTCCCTTTAGCTTTTTGTACCCTGACATAAACCAACAAAAATGTACTTCAGATGTACTTAATCATACGTAATCCTAGATATGTGAAACACATACTAAAATGTGGAATAGTCTGCATGCAGTGCATGAAATTAAATTACAATTCCCATTTAAGTATCTGTTTTCAATGTTGTAACTTCTTCAGTTACTATTACTTTAAGTTTATTATTATATGTTACTATTAATTACTTAACCGATTATTAAAGTATTTTTAAAAGATTGTTATTAACATTAAATTTACATAATTATAATTTACATCAATTTGAAAATGCCTGCAGAATATAACTCTGAAAATGTCTATATTCATTACAACTATTTTGAGATTGGGCTTGGAGGTTGGAAATAGAGCAGGTTAAAAAAATAAGGAAGAATGCACTTGAATTTCTTTCTGTACTGGAAGTTGTTTGACTAGAGTACCAACATAAGTCACTATGGGATACAAAAACTAGTTAAGGTCCTAGGTGGGTAAACACGACTACTTCTGTATTTCCTGTTACTCTGTTAATCATTGAGATCCCATGTTCTGCTCTGTTTTTGCAGTCAGTGGTTAAATGGAAGCCACTCCTGGGATCTGGATGGTTTCTACTGACACAGACTTTGAATAGCAGCTCCATTGCCTCAGGAGGTTGCAATGAGTGGAGGAGGGGAGCAGCCTGACATCCTCAGTGTGGGAATCTTGGTCAAAGAAAGATGGAAGGTGGTGAGTATGCCTTCCTGCAATTCTTTATCTTTTGTAAAACATGTTTTCAAAATGAGGTAGTTTGAGCTTTGAAATCTGTTTCCAAATTCTCATGAGATGTATTTTGCTTAATACTTGTGTTAAATGGTGAAAGGTCTTTAAAACCACTTATTTCTCTTACCCTGTTTTAAAAAGAAGTTGGGTGGGGTTTTTTTTTCTGGTAAGGACCTAGGAAAGTTTTTAAATCCTGACTTAGTGTCTGTTCAAAGAACAACTGGAAGAGTCATGTTAGTATATTGAATCCACTCAGCCAGTGGTTATGTCAGTCTATTTTGGAAAATCAGTCAGGCACCCTCTTGAAAATTGTTAGATTGTATGATATGTTGCTGCTCTTCCAGTTAGAATTTACTTCTGTTTGTTATATGTTGCAGTATAGATTTTATTCCTGGCTGATTTATATCAATTTGATTGTGTGCCAGTATTGGCTTTACCATAAATAGCTCTGTTCCCTTTTCGTGTTCATATCCTCAATTTACATCTAGAGGGAAGTATTATAAATTTGAAACTAATTTTGCTGGGAAAAACAGGGTGAGTTCTCATAGTTCCTTCTCAATTCCCCTGATCACCTTAGAATTTGTTTGCTTGTGGATTTTTCTTTTGAGATTTAAAAAACAAAAGCAAAACAAACAAAAAAGCCGAATAAAAGCGCCACTTCATAATAGAACATTTTTGGTATCTTTGTGTCATTAGGCTGTGAATAGATAGTGTATCACTATTTTTTACACAACCTTTGCTTTATATTACTCCCATATTTCAATATTTTATTTATAACTGTGAGACTGGACGTAGAAGATATTCATCATTCATTTCAAACTCAGATAAAATAATTTCAAGTATCTAGTACTCTGTCCTTCATTTAAAAATGTAGGAAGCTGATACTAGTTTTGTGTAGGAAACCTTTGTATTTCCTTTTGTGTAAGTAGAACCTAAAGAGGCTATCTTTGGAGTGTAAGTATTTGTAAAATACTTATAAAATTTGTGCAACAGTAGTCCTGTTCCTTCAGGTTTATTTTCACAGACTGGTAGGGGTTGGAAGGGACCACTGGAGTTGAGCTAGTCCAAGTCTCCACCTAAAGCAGGCTCACATAGAGAGGTTGCACAGGAATGCATCCAGGTGTGTCTTGAAAGTCACCAGAGAAGGAAACTCTACAATCACTCTCTGGGCAGCCTGTTCCAGTGTTCTGTCACCTTCAGTTTTCTTTCTGTGTAATGAAGAATGATGATCCCATTGGTGTCTTTTGGAAAAATTTTGAGAGTAGGCTGTTGTTCATCTCATGTGATTATACATTCTAATTTGTATGTTTTCCAAACTAAGTATTGCAAGTAAATGAGTGCCAAATACTGTGTGTGGGTAACTCTTCAATTTCTTAACTTTTGGAGAAAACATTAAGGATTTCTTGATGGCATCTATGGTGATACACTTCTTTCTGAATTCAGGATTTCATAGGGCAGTCTGCCAGTGGGACAAAATAGTATGCAAATTTTAGAAATGTCTTAGTGCTTGACACATATCTATTAACGTCATTAATACTGCTCTGTTAGTTTATGAAGTATTGAAGTTTTTTTGCTAGTACTCTTGAAGTAGTTGAGTACTTAAAAGTTCCTTGTATAGAAAGATGAGATGGTATAAACCAGTGGACTTTCAAGTTCTGGTGACAGTGAGTCCTCTCCCTAATTATAAATAGTATTTACGATTTTTCATTGTGGAACTGTCCCAATATCCTGCTCCCCCCCCGCCCCCCTGGTTGAAGAATGGCAGCTCTGTAGCATGATTGCATGAGATTATCTTGTTGTAACCAATTTAAGAAAAAAACATACACAATCTGGAAGTTATGTAGAGATTTGTAACTGAAATGCAATTTTCAGAATTTTAGCTGTTCATGACCTTGGTCTTTATAATCATGAAAACATACCTTGAAGTGGTGGACACAAACATTTTTGGAAACTATGCTCAATTAAATTGAAATTTAACCTAGACATTCTTTAGGGTGATTTGAAAGCTAAGCATAGAAAAACATTATAAAATATTTTTTCTTCAGTGACACTCTCTGTCTATTGATTTCTGCATCTATTAGCATTTGCTTTTATCCTCTGTTGATGCCTTTTCTCATCACTCTTCTTTGCCTTTGAAACATTTATTACAATCCTGACTGGGAGAGACTTGATTGCAATGATAATTGGTTTTAGGTAGGCTTAAGAACATCATTCAATATGCAGTGTAAGTTAAAATACTAAGATTAAATGTCTTGGAAATTTGTGCTTGTAGACTTAGGCATACAAAGAGATAGGAGAGGAAGACAGAATGGAGACAAGGAGTTTAGAGTGTGAGATGCTGAATGCAAAGAAGAGAAGCTTGGAACTGATGTACAAAATGGGAGAATGTGGTGCAGGTGTAAATGAGGGCAATGTGGTCCTTGTCTCGGTAAAAGATCTTCAGCAGATGTGTCAGGAGGCCAGTATGCTTTAATAGTCAACTCCTGTCTGAACTGAAAAGCAAAGCACAAGCAAACAGAAGGTGGAAACAGGGATGGACTGCCCAAGATTAATATAGAGACATTGCCTCTGTGCATTGGGATAAATATATATAGAAAAGACAGAGCTCAGCTGGCAGTTGAAACTGGTGAGGGATGTGAAAAGCAAGGAGAGAGGGTGTTGCAGGGACACTGGCAACAGAAGGGAGACCAAGGACAAGGGCTCATTGCTGAACATGGTGCTTGACCCAGTGACAAAGGGCGTGGAGAATGTTTGTTTTGTGGGGTTTTTTTTCTACAATCTGAGAGAGGTTCATTTGTGCCAGAAATTATTGACTGATGTCAGTATTGGATGTCTGTTAATGATTCTGGTGTACTTTATCTGAGGATAAGAATTGATTGGTTATTTTATTAGTGTGGTGGTGGTTTTGTTGTTTCAAGTGGGGTGGTTGTGGTGTTGGGTTTTTTTGTGTGGTTTTTTTTTGAGAAAACACTTTCAGAGGCAGTCTTTCTCAGTCGGGCCTTTTCTCAAAGCTGGTAAATGAAGTTGTCTCAAATTACTTTTAAGTTTGTATAGGGAAGAGAGTGTGGCTGTGTTACCTGTTTCCTTTACCCTCTCACCTTTTTCACCATGCATTCTTACTGTGTCACTTGTGCTTGTACTATGCTTTAAATTTACATGCTTTTGCTGAAAGCTGCAGTCAGATCAATGTCTGTGTTTAACTGCTGGAGCCCTGTTAATAGCTCAGAGCTCAGGCAAGTTAATGGCATTACCAGACGTGGACAGAAAAGTGCAGACTTTTTAAATAGCTAAATTAGTCATGAAACTACATCTTCAAGAGATAACACAGATAAATGTATAATGGAAAAAAAAGAAAAAAAACCCACATTATAATCCTGTTAAAACTTGCTATTTTTCTCAATGTGTAGATGACAGAGCTCTTTCTTTTCTGTAAGGAGTAACACTCTGCATGTATTAAATACATCTGAATGTAACCAAGTTATACAGAGTTTTTAATCAGATTTGAAAGGTTTCTATTCCTCACAGTTTGTCAGTATTTCAGAGTTAGCCTTAGATTCTTTCCTGAGTAGTACCTTAGGTCATGGCTGAACTTCTTAGCACAAAGGGTTTGTGATGCTCTGTACTTGAACTTAAGTTCTTGTGATGTGTAGGCTAAAGAGTAACAGGCTGAAGCCTCTTGCTGGTATTGCATGTTACACTGCTTCAGAGAAAGTACACTGCTGGTGGAGGAGAGGAGATGGCATTTGCTAACAGTGTGCTGGTTAGAAGGACATAAACGTGAATTTGCAGTCAACAGATTTGTACTAGAAGCAGATATTTAGGTGGGTTAGTTGTGTAGGTCTGAAAATGTGGTGTGCTCTCTGTCCTATGCACCTCTTTAAAATGGGCAATGACTTGGCTGGAAGTGAGTAACATAGATAATGCTACATATCTTGGACCATATTTTCCTCATCTTAAGAATATTGAAGTAGCAGTTCCTTGCAATGGTAAAAGATCTTCAGGGCAGAGAGTGCATGATGAAATACCGAGCATTGTTGTAATCATACAGAATGAATATTTCATGCAATAGGACTTGAGAAATGAAAGTAAACAATATGAGCATTTTATCTGTTACCTTCTTCCTTATTCTTAGGGGCCTAGGCTATTTTAAAAACTGGTTTGTTTTTTTTTTTTTTTCCCCTCTCAGTCAGATGGCTGATTGTCTGGATGAGGAGACATTAGATTTATTTTCAGAATCTGAAGATAGGTCAGCATATTGCTGATGTCTAGATCCTCTGAACGTTTAGATGACATTTAATACAGTGTAGTCATATACCCTGAGCAACTCTGTTTTCAAATGACATTTAGAAAACCATGTCAGTTATTTGAAGGTAAAATATAGTAAAAATACAGTATTGTGTATTCCTTCGGATAAATTCTTTTTGTCTCCTTTTGTCTTTTATCAGATTTAGAATGGTAGCTATAGGGGATCACCATATGAAAGCATTATATGAAATAGCATTGACATTTTTGATACAGAAAACCAGACAAGTCCCTATTCCCTGTGCACATTTAAAGCAGGGTGAAAACATAACCATGAATATTTGCTTTGAATGGAGTGCAAACTCATTAATACTCTAGGAGCAATGTTTTTACTTCTTCCTAACAGATGAAATTTTCAGTGATGCAATTTTCTTTAGTATGTCTTAATAAAAATGGTACTGGTGAACTGGCAGTAAATGTGAGTAATGCTTAAAATACATATTCAAAGATAATCTTAGCCATTTCTTATCATCTGTGTTTTAGCTGTTCTATGTAAGTCACTGCATACGATAGAAAATTCTGTCTCTTTTCAGTAAGTCCAAGAGCTTTTATACTTTTTGTATTCAGTGTCCGTATTTCTGAAAAAAAAGAAAATGATGGTATAGTTTAAAAATGTCACTGTGCATTTATGTTTGAAGGTCTCTGGGTAGTATGTGATTGTTTGAGGAATGGCTTTATTCAGCATGCTGAATTTGGTCAGACTCATGCTGGGAATGCTAGTGCACGCTTCTGTTGTATTAAATACCACAGGTTTAGTGGGGATGGAGATCAGGTGTATTACCTTGTTTTCCTAGGATTCTCTTCCAAACTGTGGTCAACCATACCTTTGTAGATTATTCAGTAGCTCTTTTACATGTGGAAGGATATGATGATGTTATTTTAAAACCTGTAAGTAATACAACAGCATTTACAGTATAGCAGACAGTACAAAGAACTACTGATGTTTTGTTTCCTTTCTTTTCTTCTCCCTCCTTTTAAATCCATTTTTGTTGGTTATTTTTTTTCCTCCATATAGTTGAGGAAAATAGGAGGTGGAGGATTTGGAGAAATTTACGATGCACTGGACTTGCTTACTCGGGAAAACGTTGCACTGAAGGTCGAATCAGCTCAGCAGCCAAAGCAAGTGCTGAAAATGGAAGTAGCTGTGTTGAAGAAATTGCAAGGTAGGGCCATACCCTGGGTATGCCATAAGCATTAGTCAGTATATCTTCTTGAAAAATCGTTTTAATCTCTATTTAGTAATAAATTGAATAAATATTCCCCATATTCTGCAGGTTATTGCTAAATGATTACTAAAAGTGGAATAGAAGCTCTTTCAGTTCCCTGAAAGTTTTGCTACATTGCACCTTTTATTTACAACACGATGGTGTGAAAATAAAAAACAACAGAACAACAAAAAATTAAAGTGCTGTGAAACCTATGCTCAACTATAGTTTATTGTGCAATCATATCTTCTCCCTAGCTTTTTTGCTCTAGACTTTGTTGCTGTCGTTAGCTTTTTATTTTTCCTTCTAAGATGGTCTCTTTTTCTCTGTACTATGTAGCATTGAGTATTTATGGGTCCTTCACATAGCATCCAGGATAAGAATATTTGTATATCTTTCCTTTTGCAAGTATTGCCAAGAATAATTCTAATGTTGAAATAGGAGATGTATCTAAAAAAACCTCACTCAAACAACACACCAACTTCATAATACTGCAACTTGTAGGGCGAAAAAAAATACTGGCATGTAGAGTCCTGAAATACTTTTAGGGTTCAGATTCTTGACCATTCAGAATCACAGCTTTGAATAGTCACTTCTGATGTACCTTTAAATACTTTGAAGCTATCAATATAGAGAAATATGCAATGACTTCTCTTCATTGCTTTTTGCAATGTAAGATTCTAAAAAGAAAGTTTAAAGGGTGACATTTTTCTTTAAAAGTATTATTTTGCATCTGGAAGATTCCCTCTTAGGAGCCCAGTTTTTCCAAACCCTTAGTTTGAATAAAACAAAATCTGCATGGCATATGGTGCTGCCTAATCTGCTGTAAAGGTCGCATTGCAGCAAAAATTGACAGCCTCTATAGATTTAAGAGGGCAAGTGTGTCACATGTTATAGTGTTAACAAACTGTTCCTATGTTTATATCTTTTTAAGGAATTTCTCAAAAACATCTAGTATTATACAGTTGAGACAGGAGATTCAGGGACTGCATATTAGTTTTCTTCGAATTTTAAGAGTTTTCTAGTTCAGAGATGGATGGTAAATTTCAGTATCAACAAATGTAAATTTAGAAACCATTTGTCAGGGTTCTTGAAATAAATTATTTTTAAAACAGTGAGTTTTGAAGAAACAACTTGTCTTTAAAATGGTACAGGTGAAACAGCTAAAGTAATAAGGAAAACAGTAATAAGCAAACTAAATTACTGTGATTTGGTAGCACTACAATGCTAATGTATTTATAAAAGCATAGCCTTATAGATGACTGCATAACTGGAGTGTCTTATAGCTTTCTATGGTGAATTTAAGTGTAGTGAAGTTTAAGATGTTGCAAAAATGTTTTTTTCTTAGTAAAAACTTTTAAAATATTTTTAGAAACCAAAAATGTTTGCTGGAATAATAAAAAATTGATTCATCAGTAATCGCCATAGGCCCTTACAGAAGTTATAATTTTCTTATCAGTCTTCCTTTGGGAGTGTAATTCCTTTAACAACCCTGGTCTTCCTGCAGAAGAGTCTTTAGTTTTACCAAATCATGGGAAGTGGTGTCTAGATGAAAAGAACAGAATAATGAAACATCTGAACAAGAGATTCCCTGAGGCAAATAATTGCAATAATATATAATTCAAATAAAGTTCTTTCGGTTGTTTATTTTCTCAGTATTTTTCTGAGAAAACAATATAGTTCTTACATAACTGAAGCACTGATTTTGTATGAGGAGCTCTTGTGATAACCTTCCTTATGAGAAAACAATTAATTATTATTTCTTAATTTTTATCTCTTATTATTCTCCCTTGAACAGTTTAAAACAAAATAAAGAAAAACAAAACCCCCAAAAAGATGCAAAAGTTGATTCTGTGATATTAATAGTAGAGGCAATGTGTAGTCCTTGTTGTGCAAGCTCCACATTATAGTGTAACTGCTCTGGTTTTAGAGAGGGAAAGTTGTAGGTTGATCACAGAAGTGACTACACTTAGAGATAGGTCAAGGGTCAACCTTTTGCATATATTGAGATTTATAGTTCACACAGATATGTAACTTTATTTTTAGGTGCATATTTTTTTATCCATACTTAAAGGATTTTTATTAAATAAGATTATGGTAGAGACTGTTTTATGTTTACATAAAATCTTGGCTCCTAGGAGCTATTTCCATTAATTTTTCTACCTTGCCAAGTTTTCACTATACAAGAGCTAAAAATTTGAAGCAGAGACAAAATGAAGAAAAATGGACAAAAATGGGAGGAGAAAACAGCTCTTATCATTGCTTCTTGAAGAATGTTTTATTAAATGCTTCATTTACCATGTAGAAATTAGTCTTCTTTTGACAAGTTTTTTTCTTCATGGAGATTCAGAGCCGGTGAAAATGTAAACAGGTTGTTTTAGGATATTTTGATAACACCCTTCTAACAGCATGTATCCTCTGAGACCAACTTTTATCTTGTTCTTCTATCCCTTTTTGGCATATGTGTGTGTAATTATTATCCTTTTCTCAAAGGGCTTATGTTCCCTTACTTTCAAGGTGTTCTAGATACCTTGGACATAATCAGAATAGGGAATCTAATTGTCATGAAAATCCTTTTTCTTGCAAATATTTGGAAACTTTCATCTGTGAATAGTATGTAATGAGAGACAGTGAGCTGACCGTGTCATTCAGAATTCTCTTAATGTGTGGATCTGATTCTTTTTTAAAAAATAAATTTATTATCATGTACAGTTTCTGGTAAAAATTATGAAGAAACAGGCTTTTAGGAAGGAATTAAATAAACAGGTATAGGATGTCTCAATCCAGCAAAACCGCTCTTCCAGTCACTACTAGAGCTAGGCACATTCTCAAGGTTATAAACATGCTTTTGAGTGTTTCTGAATTAGAATCTTATCTCTCAAACTGTGAAACTGAAATGAGACTAGCTGTTGGCAGAAGTGCAGGGATATACTATTTTTTATTATTTTTGCTTTCAGAAATTTTCAGAAGTAAAACTGTTAATTATGAGATTGAAAGGAATCATAACTTTGTAGGTATGCAGTCCAGTGAATAATGAAAAACTTCAAAGCAGCTCCCTTAAGACCTTGGTCTAGCAAAACAAGCTTAAATATGTGAGTAGTTGTATGGCTTCTCTCTTAATTATGAAGGGGGAGTATGTTCATGGATAGGTTATTTATTACAGCTTAGTCATCAATTGCATCTTCATGTTTGTTTAGGTTTTTTTTTCTGCCAATGATGCTGTCTCCCAGTTATTGTTGCCAGAATATTGTTTAACTCTTTAAGTTCTTTTTTTGGTTTGTTGTTTGTTTTTAAAAGAAATCTGCTGCAACAGATGGTTGTTTTGTTTAATCATGTTGTTAGGCCATCTGTTCCCACCGTCAGATGGGAGAAGACAGATTTATCACATCTCACTTGGTGAGAGTGAGACTCACTCAGTTGGTTTCTGTCTCACGCAACCTTAAGGACTTCTCCCTCTCTCATTTGCAGCTCTCTAGCATAATTTAGTGATGGGTTGTGTCTGCTGTAGGCTGAAAAGCTGGCAGTAGAGATACACTGCAGCCTGGGGAATGGCATATAGGCCTCAGAGCCTCCCTGGGAGCTTTTTAAGGGCAGAGTTGTTCACTGCATCCTGTTACTGTCATCTTCTCCCCCTGTTCCCCAGCCAAGTGCCTCACAGGTGTGAAAATACTGTTTTCTTGCTGAAGGAAAGGCAGATGAATGTATCTGTAAAGGTGTAGTAGGTGCATATAGCTACACTGCAGTGGTGGAGGATTGTGTTATTTCATAGAATTAGTTCTAGAGTCATAGAGTACCGGGTTGGAAGGGATCTCAAGGATCATAAGGGTCAACCTTTCTCAGGAAAACACAATCTAGATAAGATGACCAGAAGAATCTTAACTGTCTGATGTTGATGACTCCACCATTTCCCTAGGGAGATTATTCTGATGGCCGATTTTTATAAGTTATTGTCCAGAGAACTTACCACACAACTGGACTTGCTGCTTCAGTTAAAATGGTATTTCTCTGTCCAAAACTTTTTTTGAACATGTACTGAATTTGTCAGATGAAATCTGACTAATATATGTTTGTCTGAAGATGTTCCTTCAGCCTACCCACACTGGCTGTAAAATGAATCATAAATATTTCAGATGAGACTTCATTAACTGTAAACTGCAGCGATGAATAGACAAAATTTTGTCTTGACGAATTTGCTGCAGTTCCTTTTTCTTCATAAAATTATACTGTCTGTAATATTGCCTGTCTTACTTAAATGAGTGGAAGGAAAAAGTAGAGGACAAGCAGTGATACTTGCAGCTTAGCATGTATTTACAGAAGTTGTAGAGATTTCTTTTAAAATAACACTTCTAAAATAAATTATTTTGATGAATCCTTAACCATTTTCTTTGTTTAAATGGGCCTATCTGGTTTAATTGTATGTGTCAGGAAGCTTCATGAGGAAGCAGTAAAGAGGCAACCACTCTTCTCTCCAGGGAAGTGAGTATATTCTGAAGGTGTAGGGCTAAGTTTTAGGGTTTTAATGGAGCTATGAGTGCAGCAGTAACTAAAAGTACCCCCCAGATCTGCAGCTAGCAGTAACGGTGTTTTGAAAGCAGCAATGTGGGGTTTTTTAATTTTATTTTTAATTGTTTTATCACTTTTTTTTTTTTTTAATACTTATGACATTTTCTTAAGAGTAAAGAAATTAATTAAGGAAACCTGAGGTGACATAAATTTTACACAGCTTTAGCAGCCACTTGTGACCATCAGCTTTCTCTTCACTATAGCTTCCGTGGTGTCAGAAAGGAAGGTAAATGGCCTGAGGGACTTAAACCCTACAGTTCACTGTTCTGTCATAGAGTGGGGTCGTAAGGGGCACCAGCTTCAGTCCAAGTCGATGAACATGACAGTGGGGTTGCAGACTCCTTCCGTTTCCCTGCTACAATTTTTGGCTTGACCTTTTCTCGATTACCTGGGGAATCTTATGCTTTGACCTACAGCTGCAGGGTAGGGATATTATTTTTGACCAGCTAACTATTTCTCCACAGTTGGCTTCTAGGACAGAAGACTAGCTTAAACCAAACTATAGTTTTTTTTTCTTTAACTACTACAATTCTTTTGTAGTCTTTCTATAAGCAGCAGCTTATAGAAAAAGAAGAATGTTGGCTAAGAATATTGTCTATAACAAACCGCAAGCTTTACAAGAAAACAACCTTTTCTGAATTCAGAATGCTTCAAAGTTGTGGACATTTAGGCATGTTGCCATGCATGTTTCCTTATGGAAGAGTGATAGCTGTGGTAGGGCTGTGAATTTTATGGGACACATCAAATTGGGGGTAGAACTGATGTTGGTTTTACAACTGTTGAACTGGAGGTGGGGGGAGCTTAGTTTATTAAAGATCTCTAAAGAAATACAACTGTCTCTTCCAGTAAGTTGCTAGGTATTTAAAGGATTAAGGCACAGAATTTCAGTGTTACTGGCTAATTTGCTTCTTTTTCTCACAGGAAAAGATCATGTCTGTAGATTCATTGGATGTGGAAGGAATGATAGATTTAACTATGTGGTCATGCAGTTGCAGGTCAGTGTATCAAACAGAGCTCAAAGTTTGCTTGTATGTTCTGGTTTATTAGCCAAGCATATATGAAGATACCTGTAAAATTTTAGAGGATGACAAATTAAATAACCCCCAAAGATCTTGAACACATAGGAGTAAGCAGAGCTAGATTGGGCATACCCTTGTATCTTTATCCTTTGATATCCTTTCCATAATTCTCTAAGAAAGGAGAAAGTTTGCATCCTGAAAGACCTGACTTGAAAGAGTGAAATTTGATGTCTTCTGAGACAATGTACATTCCTTTGAAGTCTTCACTTGAAGATAGCCCAAAATATAATGTATTAGACTGTGCATTTTGTTGGCTTTTGTAATGACCATGAAAAACTACCTTTACATGTAAGAGAAAACATTTGATTCACTGAAAGACTTGTTCCTGTGAAAGGGGATAAAATAGGTGATTAGTATTTAAAGTTATGGGATTATTGTCCTTTATCATCTTGGTGAATATGAATACTGAACAAAAAAGGGTGCTTTAGTTAATCTTGGTTGATCATGTTGGTCATCTGTCATTTTGACAGACCAACAGTTCTGTGATGTTATGGGGTGGTATATTTCCTGCTTAGTATATTTTTTTTATCTGTCTGACTGAGTTATCTAAGATATACTCTGTAATTAAATACATTACGGACTTTTCATTAAAGAGGTGAGTGTAAATAAATTTTTGAGCATTTCTCAATGGCCTTTCAGGTGTGACAGACATACAACATTAACTAATAGTGTATGTGCTTTTCTTGTAATAGGGGTTGGTTTGGTGCATGTTATTTAGGAGTAGAAAGATACTAAGATTCGTATTTTTGAAAATAGATTCTGAATTTAATGTTGGAGATACTTGGGGGCATATATTCACTACATTTAGGTGAGATGTGTTATCCTTGAATATGAAGAATATGAAGATGTGGTTAACTATGAACAGCTAAAGTAGTAGGAAGAGTTTATGTTGTCTGTCAATCTTGCTATTAGTATTTTTTAATTAAAACATCTTTTTAATTTGATCAGGGTCGGAACTTGGCAGACCTGCGTCGGAGCCAGTCTCGAGGAACATTCACTATTAGTACGACTCTGAGGCTTGGGAAACAGATTCTGGAATCCATTGAAAGTATTCATTCTGTAGGATTCCTGCATAGGGACATAAAACCGGTAAGTCCCCACATAAAAGCAAAACAGGCAAGTGATATGTGGTCATTAGATGGCTGCATAAATAAGAATAGGTTCTATACTCCATGTTAAAATAAAAAGGGAAAGAGAACTGAATGTTTATTCATCAGATAGGGCAGAATTTTTCTATTAATTAATGTTGGGTTGCAAGAACAATAACTTTGCTCCTTGTCGTCATTGCTGCCCATTACTTAAGCCTCCTTGCAATTTTCTGTAGTCAAAACTTCCAGCTCTTACCTATAGCATCATATAATTATGTATTTCCCATGATATGTGATGAAATGAGTTTGGATAATGGCAATTGAGGTTTTAGTATAATAAATCTAAGGTAATAGAAATACACCCTACAGTTAGTATCTAAGTCTTCAGTAGCAATTTTTAAAAAATTAATATTTATAACAAACAAGGAAAGAAAAGACTGTAAGAGAAAACTATTCAATTGTTTTATTGTGCAACTCTAACAAAATGATTGTTGTCAAAATGTCATGAGGACAGTGCCTTCCTGATAGCATCATGCTTTTGTTGTTCTTATATTTTTCTGTTTTTCTTTGAATTTAAGTTCTGAAATTACTTCAGCTATTTTTAATATTGCTCTATATTAAAAATACCATTAGAACTCTGAACTTTCAAAATTTGTAAATGAGGAAAAAAAAAAAAAATCCTGCATTTTCTAATAGATACAAATGCGGCTGGTTGTATCTGGCACATATAGATACATTTTCTGTCAGATGAATGATGTTTGCATAAAACCTTTGATTAGTTTCTCTGCATTATGGAGTTTTCATCGCTTCTTCCTTGCAACTTTTATAAAACACTTGTATTCTTCCTGAGTGACCCATCCCCTAGACTTCATTTAACAGGGAAAAGAGACAGAGGCAGTGAATGTCAAGTGCAGTAGTTGAGGAGGAGTTACCTGGAGCGCAAGATTTTAATGATGAAACCAATTCAAGTTTCGAATGGGAAATGTGATCCTTTATGGCTGGCAGAATGGATTGGGGACATCTTGTTATCTAGCTGTATCTTGGAGTCTATGGGCTCAGATAGGATGAAAATGGAGAATGCTGTTAGGGGTTGGAAAAAAGAAAACAAACAGAAAATTTAATGTTGAGCCAGGAGAAACAGCAGTGTGAGGCAACACATTGGATTCACAAAATAAAGCATTTTTTTTCCCCTTTAGGAGTTACATTGTGAATTACACATGCAATAGAAGGCATGGTTACTTTCTAGCATGTGATTTTTCTGGCTTGAAAATGCAAGTCCATTTTATCTTTTATTATATAACTTCTAGATAGATTATATTAAAAGCAAGCTTTGTGCTGAGCTGAAATCTTGAAATCCTTGGTTGATTATTTGCCTTATGCGAGGAAATAGGAAATGCTGAAATTCTGTTCCATTTAAAAATAATGTTGATTGCAGTCATTTCAAGTCATGGTTTCAATTGGTTTTCACCCTCAACCTTTGACATTGAAGCAGCTGTGAATTTAAGATTTATTTAGAACTGGACTGCTGTTTCACTTAATGGGAAAAAAAAAGTAGTTTTTCTAGAGTTAATTGCATTAAGCTTTTAGCTTGCTCAGATGTGTAGTTTCAATTCCATTTTACAGTACTTGTTTTTTGCTTTATCTTTTTTTATATCACATAATCCATTTTAAGGGGATTTGATGGGGAGAGACTTGCATTGATTCAGCCAATGTGTTCAGATATCATGAAGTAGCAGTGTTGAATAATTGTTTTTAAAGGCCTAACATGGAATGTTATTCTGTAGAGGCAAATAAGAAAATTTACTGAAGCTTTTCAGAATGAATTATCTCTATAAGTCCTCACTGACTTTCCAGCTCTTACTGTTTGGTTGTTTTGGTTTGTGTCTTGGTGTTTTGTGGTTGGGTGTGGGGTAGTTTTTTGTTTTTGGTTGGTGGGTTTTTTTGGTGTTTGGGTTTTTTGCCCTTTTTTTTTTTTTTTTTTTTTTTTTTTGGGTTTTTGTTTGTTTTTTTTTTTTTTTAAAACCTTCTTTTTCCCCCCCCCTGGAAAAGAAAAAGGTAG
>JANHGN010022512.1:0-24163 GCA_024605025.1 Megaceryle maxima | reverse complement strand
TTTAAATTTTTTCTTTCTTTCTTTCTTTTTTTTTTTTTTTTTTTTTTGGTTTCTCTGTGGTCTTGTCATGTTCTGTATGTTTAGCTGCTTATAATGTTTTTATAACTGACCTGTATTTTCAAAGCTAAAACAATTCTCAAGGTTCTGTAATTTATATATATACATACCAATTGTATTATTTTCAGAAAAAAATAGGTGATAACAACAGAAAAAAATAATATTTCTGCTATTCTTTTTTTTTGGTAACAACTAAGCTCTTGCCTTTTGTTTTTCATTGCAGTGCCCTACAATGTAACTGAAGTAATTTGTGAATTTAATCTGTTTAGAATTTTCTGACAGTGTAATCCATATTAGTAGAGTGTCAGTGGGGGGGGGGGGGGGGAACCAAACAGCAGGTTATTTTGTACTTAATAGTCAGAAATGGCTCTTTTATAGATAGGAACCATACTGTTGGTCTTGCTTACTAATAATTTATTAATATTTTCATTAAATGTGCTATGTGCTTCTCCTTAAGGCTATCCTTCTTCTAAACTTCATTAGATTTCTTCAGCAGATACTGCAAATAACCTGGAACAATATAAAAGCATGTTCTCCAAAAACCATAGTACTCTATTGGTAAGAACCTGTTCCTTAGTTAAGGTTATTAGATTTTTATGATAAACCTAATTTTCTATATACCTGACTTCTACAGAAAGAATCCCGTCCCACTGATATTTTACATATCATCCCTGAGTCCTTGAATTTCCACGGTGTGTTCTAAAAGGGTCAGAAGAGAAGTTTTGGAAATGACAGTATTAGGTTTTAGTCCTTTAGCAGCTTTCTATGTCCTCCAACATTAAGGAATTCCTGGTGGCCATAAATCTGTTTGTTCAACTCAGAAAGATAGAAGAAGTTTATATGGATATTGTTGAAAGCAGTTAAACTTTTAAAAAGTGACAGGACTGTATTTCCCTCCAGAAATGACTGGCCAGCACAACTGGCTTGCATGTACATTCAAACATGTGGAGATAAAAAATTGAGTTAGCTTCAAGGCTGGTAGAGAAGAAAGGTGGTGTGTAGTTCTTTGACAAAATGCTACTTAGACTGGCAAGGGTGTCAGAATTAAAAGTGATTGCAAGAATTAATACAATCACTTTTATAGTATCAATTTTGTGTAGTATTCACCTGACTGAAGTTCAAACAAGTTGAAAAGAGGTCCTTTTGGTGAGGAAGACTGCTTTTGTTTTCTGAAATCAGGTCAGGAAGCAAAGAGAAAATGAGAAATTTATCAAACAGCTAAGCTACCCAACATTAGACTCAGTTAGTTCTGGTATGTTTTACTATGATAGAGGATCACAGCACTTTTGTATGACTTCAGTGTGATAACATGTTCTTGTTTCAGATCTATTATAAAAAAGAGGAATTATAAAACTTGGAAATCCATGTTTTTATTCTGGTATCACATATGTGCTGTGGCTACTGATAGGTTCAACCATCCATTCGGACTCATCTGCATTTCTGTTAAGCCTGTGTTTATTCTAGTCTGAATCTTTTCTTCTGATACTGCTTTGCTTCCTGTTATATTAGTTTCTCATCTTCTTGCAGTTTTGGTGCCCACTGGAATAGTACAGTGCAACTAGATGAAGTTTTCTTTGCTCTTGGTTTCTTTCCTTTGCAACACCATGAAACCTGAAAATGTTCTGAAGGAGCAAGCAAAAAGAAATTCAGGTTGTTGCAGCTCTGGATTGAGTTCTGCATCACAACAGATAGAACACTTGAAGAATTTAGATGCCTGTATCAAACAAGGCTGTATTGAGTTTGTGTGAAATGTAGTTTTTCAGAAGCTCAGGCATAATCCATTTTGTGTGGCTAGTAGACTATTCCTTGACATCATCAAGGTACATTCTCAAAACCCTCCTTGTCTGTCTTCGTTCCAAGGCACACTGGGGATACAGGCTTTCTACAAAGTACTGTGGGCTTTAATAAACAAAGAAAACATTTGTTTCAGCTACATTCAAGAGTAGTTTGGAATGATTTGGTGAATTAAAACCAAGAAGCTACAAAAACAATTGTCTAATGTGAAAAATTTCAGCTTAAATTGGTAATATGCAGAAAGTTTTCAAGTGGCTGAATGCAAGATCTTATATGGAAAGTTGTGGCCAATCTTTTACTACAGGTGCCATATATGATATCTTGGTAATGAAGTTCACAGGCAGAAGTGCTAATGAGTCTGGAGAAATTTTGATGATGTTCCAGCAGTATTCCAATAGAAAATGTTTAAGCTTTAAAGTAGAAATGAGGATTCATTCAGGTTAGAGAACTCTAAATATTTTTGGTCCGATCTGTCGTAATTGCTTTTTGTTTCCCACTGTTATTACAGTAGTTACCAAACATGCCTGTTTTCATTACAGAAAATGTATTGATGACACAGACATTTCACCAGCATGGACTTGGTTCTCCTTCATCTTTTCTGTGGTGTATAGTCCAGTTCTGAACATTAGTTTCTTTATGTGTACTTTCCTGTCTATAATACTCCAAATCATAGCCTATGGAACTAAATCTCCAACACATCATAATAATTTAATTGCAGGGTTTTAATGAGTTATGCTAAACTCTTTTGGGCCAAAATTTACAGTACCATTGGATCTGCTTGTGTTCACTGCAGTCTGTTTTCTCATCTTGCTGCCAAGCTTTTCTACCTTTCTGAAATGGCTGCAGAATTAAGTTAAAAGCTTAGAAGCTGTATCTTCAATGATAAATTAAATTATTCTCTAGAGTGAATAGATGTTATTACAGCAAAAATTGCTCCCAGGATTCTTGTGCACAAAGCCTGTGTTTAAGTACTGCTTATTTCAGTTCAACTTGAGTGTAATCTGTCTTTTTCTCCTTTGTGGAAGCACCAAATCCTTGATGTCTCGTTTGATTCTTGTTTAGTGCTAGAGAGGAGTTTTAAAATGAGACATTTGACACATTAACTAGAATAAGAATGTATTTTAATTTATGATTTACTGTGAAATAAAGTAAGGTTTATCTCACTATTTATTTCTTCTGCTGTTGTTTATCCTAAACAACGTTTATTACAAATTTCACAACAAATAAAGGCGTTCTGGTTCAGTCTGCCTTGAAATTAATAGTGGCTCATACACTAGTAAGGTGAAATTATCTTATTTGTTTAAAAATATGTATTCATTAACATAATCAAGCTTGCAAAGAAAATTGCATAGGTAGGTTAGTCTACAATTGAAAGAAAATGTGTAGCTTCTCTTTACTGAGAGATGTTCGCATTCAGAATTTTAAAATGTTTATAATTATGCCATCAGAACTAATTTATAGCCTCTTACACACCCATGTGGTAACAGCATACCATGTATTGATCTTCTTTTCCTATGCTGGTTTTTCTTCTCAACATTACTAGCTTTTGTCTTCTGTGATTTGTGTAAGATTTTTCTCCTTATCTCAAGTCTTCTCAATTTTCCATTAATAGAAGTCTTAAACCTGCATCCACATACTTTCTGCCTCTCTGTCTTTGGTGACAGTCTTCCTTTATCTGACTTTCCTCTGGCTCCAGCTTCTTTCATGATTTAATTTCAAGTCTTCTTTCTTCACCATATCACTCTCTACTTTTGTGTTTGCTCCTTTTCCCTTTGATCTTCAGATAGACTCATTCATAAGCACATTTTTTTTATCTCTAGGCACATGAATCACATTCATGATGTCCTTGTTCCTGTACTCTTTCCTTATGTTCAAACAAAAACTGTATCACCTGTCTCTAGTATATCTGTGAATGTCTTACAATTAACTCAAACTCAGTGTGCTCTTAGTCTTCTTTCTCCTATGCCAACCATTCAGTGCTACTTCTATTCCTCATCACTGTATGTGGTACCACCTTCTTGTCACAAAGGCTGGCAGTTTTGACTTGGTAGGCCTTTACATCCAGTTTCTGTATGTAGCCTGACAAGTGATGTCAGTATAATAT
Organism: Megaceryle maxima; assembly: GCA_024605025.1. Classification (NCBI taxonomy): domain Eukaryota; kingdom Metazoa; phylum Chordata; class Aves; order Coraciiformes; family Cerylidae; genus Megaceryle; species Megaceryle maxima. Next base: position 20,208 of record JANHGN010022512.1, on the reverse strand, counting down.
GTGCATACATTCACATGTGTTTGTATTTTTGTTTTATTTTATTTTTTAATTCATCAACCTGAAGTTCTTGTGTAGACTCAAGATCCCCTGACCTGACTGTTAAAATATCTTTTTTGTGGTATGATGAATACAAGCTTTTTGCCTTGACAAACACCAAACTTCAGGGTACTACTACGTACACAATTTCTGTGATTTGTTTTGATTGTTACCCCTCTAAAGCACATCAAACAAGCTACTTATTTCAAATTTTAAGGCTCTTAAGGATCTCTGCCCACAGAGCCTTTTATATTTAATTCACAGTAAAGATAAGCAATAATAAAGATGGTGATTTGCCTCCGTTACCTAATTCGGGATTTTTAAAGAAGGGAGCTTCATTCTTTATTTCAGACAGTTCCTTATGTTGGCATGGAGATTTCTGTAACTACCCAAATCCTCACTGTTTTCTTTTAGATCTCTGTTTGGAAACAAAACTGGAAAAGTATAATTATTTTCTGTAGGAGCTGAAATCTTTGTTTGACCCTTAAACCTTCAAATACCGTCTGGTAGGACTATAATTATGATTTAAGGTTTAAATGGAAGGCGTGCTTAATGGCAAAAAGCAGAATTTAGTGCCAGTCTGTGCAAAACTACACAAAGATGGGAATAGTATTGCATATGGAAAAGATAATCTTCAGGAAGCCATACACAAATGAAAGGAAGTCTTATTTATGCATGTGCCATGTACATAATGCTGTCTTCTTATTTTGAATTACTGGAAAAAGTAGTTTCAACATTTCATTTTCACTTTGGCTGTTATTAGTTGTTTCTTATAGACAGGTTTGGAGGGAGGATTTGTTCTTGTTAATTTTCCTTCCAAGAAGTTATGTTGTCTCCTTAGACTTCTTACCTGAAAGAATGGTCAAGGCAGAGAGCTTAGATTGAGAGAGACTTCCTTGAAGATCATCCCAACTAATTCCATGAAGGGTTCAAGCCATACTTCTGCATTAAATGATGCCCTAGATTTTTGCTGTTGTGCTTGTCAGATCCTGAGACATCTCACTGTCATTTTCAGAGATGTCAGTCATTTTCATATGACCCATCAGGGTCCATGGAGATTTAGCACCACTAAGACGCTGCTGATGGGGAGTGTATTCAGCTGTAGCAGTTCCTATCTAAATATTGTCTTGAAAAATGCAGGTTTAACATAAAGACCTTCTCAGAAACCAGTATTTAAAGAACAGGAGGAGGAGTCCCCAGTGAGCAATGTGGTTGTTCAACACTTGTAGTACTTACTGTATTTTTATTGCATTTTTGGAGTGTTACACGTGGACTGTCTGTTTTCAGAATTGAGGAGCAAGCATTTTGCAGCCTATTTCACTTTTTTTTTTCCCTCCAGTGGGATTTGCAATAACATGATTTTTCACCCTTGGATAAGATTGTAGAAAATGACCTTCATTTGTTTTGCAGCAGCCAGGTGACAATATGACTGATTTTGAAAGTAAGAAAATAAGACTTGAAGGAGATATTTTATAGTTTATTCACTAGGAATATGATGGAATCTAAGAAATTGCTTCTGTAGGTATTAATGTCTTCTTTATTCCCACATTTTTGTATCCATCAAATTCCCCTTTTTCAAGAAAAGTGCAGAACCCTCACAAAGCTTATGCTTTTAAAGTCAGTAAGCAGCAGTTTTCATATGAACTGTGGCTACAGAATGCACTCATTTTTATGTATCTGAAGGACACACGTGATGCAGATGAAGTGTCTGTTTCTAAATTTTCAGTTAGGTTTTCCTCATTTACTAACTCAGGAACCCAGCCAATGATGTGGTGTTTGGGTCATCCATTCCATCTGACCCAAGCTTTCAGTACAAAGGATGACATTGAGCTAAAGAGCAGAAGAGTCCCACTCATTTTTTAAATTAAGAATAAATTACTAGTAACATAGATGCATATGGGGCTTTTTTTTTTTTTTTTTTAAAACTACTATCAAATTTCTTCCTTATTCCTTGTTTCCCTTGTACGTCTGTCATTACCTTTTTTGCTGTTTTACATAAGCTTCTTTTCCCACGTTGCAGCTGAAATAGCCTTTTATAGCCTCTCTGCAGAACTCTGTAATTCCTTCCTCCAATGATATCAGAACTCTTTTTCAGAAAACAACAAAATGATACCTCTCCAGTGTATTTCCCAAATATTTTGGTTGTAACTGTTTTTTATTCTCTTCCCTACAAAGTGAATACAGAGTCTTTAAGTTATTTTTGCTCATTGACTGTTTAGGTAGTAATTTGTTGTAAAGTCAATAAAAAGGGATAGAATTGATTGTAAGTATAATACAGCAACTGTTAGAGAAGGACTAACTTTTTCTGGTATTCTATGATCATTATCTGGACTGTAACTTTAAATTCAGCATTTTCCTTATGGGAAAACATCACCCCTCTTTTTAAAGAGGTGTCAGACTTCATTTAAGGAAATTATGGGATGGTATATTACAGGAAACAGTTTTATGTAACAAAAATGTTTATGTTCAAGCTTTCTTAGTCTGCCTCAGTGTCTCAACATGCTGGCAAAAGGAAATACCTTCGTTGCTCATCTTAAGGACCCAGGGTTTTTAGAGTTTCTTGAGTTATTCAGTCAGCACAGACAGTTTCCCACTTGTTCCAGGTATTAGCCTTAAAATGAATAGTTGTAGTTGCATTTTTCTTATTAAAGTATCATTTTACTATGGTGGTCTGCTTCAGTTGCTAAATCTTCAAAACTGAAAGAAAAATAGATTAACATCAAAGTATAAAGCAAAAAGAAAAAAAAAAAAGCTTTGCAAACTTTTTAATGCTACAAATAGTTCTCCGAAGAATTACTGTAAATTATTTTTTTAACTGCTAATTTTGAAATAAATTAATTTGAACAAAGTTTTCCTGTCTTAAAGCTGTCTGAATGACTATGTGAGGAGCTAACTTCAAAAAGAGAAGGATGCGTCCTTTATATCTCAGTAGTAAATACTTGTAAAATATCTGAACATGTTGGAGAAAGTACTGAAGGGCAGTAGTTCATTAAGTTGTATGATCTGCCACTATTACCTGCTTAGAACTTAAAAGTCAGAAAGAAATATTTATTGCAGCTTGTAGGATTGTTAAGGGTGTCAGAAAGGAAGTGGTGATAAATGTGTGTCGTAGTGCTGCTTGGAAGGTTGTAGAATAATTCATGCTTGTTTAAAAATGAGAGCGCGTGTAATGGTTTATTTTCTGTTCAATTTACTTAACCTTGTTTTGTTAGCTAGAGAACCTGAACTCTGACTTAAGTAATGAAAAAATTAAAATCTTCTCAAGTGAGTTCTTGAATGCAAATGTCATATTCTAAGTGTAGGCACCAGTACTGTTATGTTCCTTAGAGTACTGAAGAAATGTATGCTGCCACTTGCTCTAGCTGTGTATTTATTGTATGTTTGTTTTAAGAGTAATGGGAAAAGGTGTAACTCTTGCAGATAAGGTCTTTGGAAATGTATTAACTTTAAAATATAGTTCACTGTTTACAGTGAGTAGTTTTGAAATATAGTTCACTATTTACAGTGAGTAGATTTGATCTGTTTGGGTTTTTGTGTTGGTTTTTTTTTCCTGTACATATTCATGTGCATTGAAGATCTAGAACTATTTTATTAGAATGAAATTGTTCTGAACACGCAAATGCAGTATTTAAAAAGTAAAGTGCCAATCTCTGTATAGTCTGTTCTAAACTGTGGAGAAACACCTATAAAATGGCATCTGAACAAATTAATCTGCAACTCTGCTGCTGTTCTCAGCAATTTAAATCCTCTCTCTTTGTTCATTATATTTTTGTTTGCTTGGAACATACTTTGACCACATGTATTTCTGGGAAACCCTGAACAATAATACATGTGTAGCTGGGGGTAAGATAAGAATATGGAAACTCGGGAAGTAGTGTGTGTATAAACTTCTGAAACTAAGTTTTACATGTTGGTGACAGTACTAAGATGCAGCCAGAAATTAATTTATTGCAGCTTGCAGATTAAATTCTAGAATGGAACTTCATAAGGAAATGCATATTGGTGGGAGGAGCCTTTGATGAAAAAGATTGGAAGATAAAAAAAGTGTATGGGCAGGAGAACAAAAACTGCTGGCTTTGATAGAGTCTGTTAAAAGAAGGAAGGAGGAAACAGGGGCAGGGGAATAAATTGGTGGAGAGAGGAAGCCAATAATTGAATTAATGGTGTAGATAAGAACTGATTACTGCAAAACAGGGTAATTAGAATTTAGTTGTGGGGACACTCTAATCATCAGGGAAATACATTTATCAGGATGCAAATTTAGTATATTTGTGAGATTCATTGTCTAGCATTAATTGCTTTTTGAGAGTGTTATCAGAGGGTTATTTTACCTACCATTTTGTTTTCCATTGTCCTAGTGATAGCTGAAATATTGCTATCATTTGCTCTTTCTAGAGACAAAAAATAAATGATTCTTTTTGAATGTAAATGTAACTTCATACAGCCTTCAGCCATCATGTCTCTATTCACATGGTGATAATGGAAAAGTGAAGATGTCAGCTGTTGTACAGAAATAGAAAACCTTGAGGGACAAAATCTGAAGGACATTTGCATTCTTAATATTTTCAGGATTACAGCTAGCTCTTGGGCGGTTGTCATCACTCCTGTTTTAAAGTGTTAACCACAACTGTTCTTTGAGATACTATCAAATTTAATATGAAGAAAGCAAAATAGAAGAAAAAAGAAGCCAATAGTCTCTGCTTTTAAAAAAATTAACTTTTAAAAATGAATTTGAGGTCATAATTCTTTAAAGATCCTTGAATTCAATCATCATGTGTTATCACAGGCCTGTGTTTTGTGGTCTTTTATTTATGGAGACTTCAAGTTACAAATAACTGAATTGTATTTGTTTCACAAAGAAGACAGGACAAAACGTATGCAGGCTGAGCTGACAAAATTAGTGAAACATACCACTGAAAAACTGTAAGAAGGTGATGTTCAGATAAAACCTTTTTATCTAAAACATCAATTTTTTTCTACTCAGTAAAGAAGTCTCACTGACTGGCAGCCTATAGAATTATTCAGATTAACAACCAGTCTCCCGAGTCTGGTGATTCGGATTCAGCAAAGATGAATGAAAAACTCCTTTTTGCCCAGTTTGGTGCTCAGTTTGGTTTCCTATTAGAGAATATCCTAACTAGTATGTTAAAAGGTTTTTGAGGAGACTGTTTTGTCTGTGGAACTGTTGTATTTTTGATAAATAAGGTTTTTGAGGTCAAAGGGAGAGTTTCCCTATGACTGCTTTCCTCCCTCTCCCCACCTTTCTCCTGCACTTGCCAATGACTAGATTTTTAGGTCATTCTTCAGTTGCTATTTAAACAAAATTAAGAGCTTCTCACTCTCATGCTAAGGCAGAAGATAACCAGAAGCTGCACGGTCTGACCCTTAGAAAAAAGCATTGAAAGCAATTGTGAATGCAAATTTTTAGGTCTTTTTATTGCCTGGGGAAGCAGTTACAAGCCTGTTCACATGTAAGAGTGGACAGGTTATTTTAGTCAGGTGTTTATGCACCAAATCAGGTAAGTGCTGCTTGCCTTTCTTTAGTGCCCTCAGGTTCTGAGGATATTCCAGCAATTGAGTTTTTATCTTCAGGTTTCACTTTAGGATGGCAGATGGTGTCCTGGAAATATACTTGAAGAAGCTGAATTTGTTAAAACAAAAGGCAAGCACCAACCAAAACAAAACCACCAAATCCAAACCTCCCAGCTGAGAAAACACTGCCCCCCCCAACAAAACAAAACAAAACAAAAACAACAAAAAACAACCAATAACAAGAATCCCTACAAGGAGTGATGCACAGAAATGTGTTGGTAAATATCAAAGCAGAGTATTAGATACTCTGAAAGCTTTTGAGGTCTATTGTACTTCAGTTAAATACATGGATAGATACATTGCTTTTTAATTTTTTGACTTCATGAAAATTTGGAAATAGTTATGCATCTGAATTGCAGGTGTTTCTTTCTTTTAATATTCTGGAATGTCTTGATTGCTGAGGAGGACTAGAGAATACTTCTATTTTATTCTACTTTACTTCCTGTCATCTTGGCAGAAGATTTGTGGATTGTTTATTTCTGTGTTTGGAAGAGAACATAGTTTTTATGGTACTGAAAGAGTGGAAGTTATATCCATTAAGTGCTTTTTATGATGGGGGGGGAAAAAAGTGCAGTAATGTTAAGAACTAAAGGAGCAGTGGTGAAGCTCCACTGGTAAAAGGAAAAAGATCAGGCATCTTTTGTCCTCTCTGAAGGCAATTTGGGCCCACAGACTGCTTAAAGGTAGATTGCTCATACAGGCTTGTCAATCTCCTTTTCAAGGAAATGCTGTTATAGCCTTATCTTCAAGCACTGATACTACTCTTAAGTCTCAGAAGTGGTCCACAGATAATACCGACTGAAACTGGTGCAGTTTTCTTTATTTGACCTGGTGCCACTGATAATTTAGAGTTTGTGTCAGTACCTACTTGACTACAAGTAGTAACTTGACTGCATGCAGTCATTAATAAATAAGAGCTGGAAATTGTTCAAGAATAGTTACAGAACATTGCATTTGGATTAAAGCAAGACCTCCTACTGCATTGAAATTATTGGCAGCACTTGGGTCAACTCTAGAAAATTGTGACATTTATCAGGTTTTTGCTTTCTTTTCAAGAGCAGAAAGATACATAGTATCTTCAGCAGTTCTCTGATACGTTCTCTGCTTTGAGTAATGCAGATTAAAGCAAAATCCAAGGACAACTAGGACATACTTAATGAGTAAAATATTAAATGGCAGTGGATTATATGAAAAATAATTCAGTGGTATGAAAAAGTTTGAGGGAGCTGTTTCGTAGTACTCCTTATTAAGCAAATAATAAATAATTGGCTAAACTATGTTAACTGGTCTGAAAAGACCTCACTACCAAACCTGATGAAAACCACAGAAAGACAGATGCTGCAGGGTAATGGCTCATGTCATTTTGTTAAAAGTACTATTCAGTGGTGCTTTCATCCTGTTGAGAAACATTTTGTTGCTGGCATTTACCTTATACTGTCTTTTCTCAGTAGTGTTCTCTCTCAATCCATAACAGCTACACAGGGATGTGATTAGTTGAGGATTGCATGTTTGCACCTAAACAAGTAAAATCATATTTATTTTTCCCTCTTGATATCTTCTCCCGTTCCTCAGCTATACTGCCTGTCTCATATTTAACAAGTATTGTTGCTTAAACTTGCAATAGAATTTGAGCTCATTTTCTTCATTTCATTTTTACCTTCAAGTTGTCACTAAATCACATTATTTTTTCACTGAAACATATGTAAACTTCTCTAAAATGTATCCACATGCCTTCTCTCTTCTGATAAAACTTTTATCAATCCTTAGGTTACTTCCTTATCAGTTATTGCAACAAACTCTATTTAGCCTCCTCTTTTCAGTGTCACTCTTGTGTGAGAGCGTTTACTGGAGTCATGTTTCATTAATAATTGCACCACTGTGTGCTGGGCTGCTGTTGTCTGGGCTACAAGTGATGAATGTGACAAACAAGTGTTTCTGCTGTTGTGTGTACTGCTGCTATGGTACTAGACGTGATATATTACAAGCAGGTATATGAACCTTGTTTCAGGAAACATTTGGTGGTAATCTCAAAGGTGTCATGTAAATGCCTCAGTGAACTTCAAATCTGGATGTAGTTCAGCTGTATTAGCGTGAAGCTTTGTGTGGGCTTTACAGTCTGGGAGAACCACTGTGCTCTGCCATGACCAAAACTAGTGTCTCTGTCTGTGGAGCATTGCTGCTGAGTCAGGTACCTCAATTGTGTGTCTTCTCTCAGCACTTCTGTGGAAGATTCAAGAGCTGCAACTTTAAAAATAAGTAATAGTTTTGTACTGAACTCTCTATAAATCAGCAGAAAAGCATAGGATGAACAAAAATTTATAAACAAATGAATATTTTAAATCTTTAGTGTGTGAATTTTGGTTTATTTGAATAATGTTGTTGCGACTGATTGGGTGCGTTACAGCGATTAGGAAAATCAGTTCAGCTATTACGGCACAAAAAATAAAAGGAGTAACAGAGATGTGTGTGACATAATTCAGCTGCCAAATAGAAAAGTAAGGTCCTGAAAACAGAGTTGGAAGCTATTTAATTTGTTGTTTCTAAAACAAATATTTTTATTATTTAATAATTCAAAAGTAGTGTATGAGAGGGGTAATTTATTGGACTGGGGTAATTTTTTTTGAAACCTGACTTTCTCTTATAGCCCACTTCTGCCTTTCCATGTTTATAAAATTAGTTCTTTTTTGTTCTACAAGACCAAAATGTAAAAAAAGTCTAAAGAAGAAATATTTTAAAACTATGTTTTCAGCTTTTCTTCACTAAATCTGCCTCAGCCAGACTACATTACATATATTTTTTGGAAATAGATGTGGTTTCAAGACTTTCTTTCTGAGCTAAGCATTTGATACCTGATAGCTTTTTAAAAAAAATTAACTACTTTAAATAAAAAAAGCTTTGTTTCAGTAAATAGAGTTCTGTGGAAGAGTCAAAGATGACTTACTACAGCTTTATATTTTCTTTATATCTCTCAGTTCTGTAGCCAAGGAATTATTATATTATATAAGAGCCATTCAGTGCAAGATACAAACATAAAGCCTTATTCTTAAATAACCTATACATATTCCTTAATTCTTTCCCTCATGTCATCTAAGTCAACAGAGGCTGGAGCCTAATTTGTTTTCTTTTTTTTTTTTTTTGTCTTAAAAATATGGAGAAACTGAAGAAGGTTTAGATTTTTATGTAAAAAATGTCCTACATGAAATAGTTATTTGCTGGAGAGACTAAGTCAGGTGCCCTTTGGTTTTTTGCTTCTATAAGCAAGAATCTGCATGAATTGAAAGAACATGGCATTAGCCATTTGAGACTCCATTTCTGAATTAGTGATAACTTTATAGGGAAGAGAGGGGAGTTATTTTGGAGAGGTTTGTGCAGACATTTTTTTATGAATTAAGAGATTAATTATTAAATCGTTATGTTTCAAAAGGTTTTGAAGTAATGCATAGCTGTGATATACCTACCAGTGATAGACCTATGCAGCTATAAAGATAGAGCTATACTATACATACCAGTATAGCACTCATTATGTTTGTCTGTCATAACCTTCTTCAAGGACATAGAGGGAGATTATGTAAGGCACAATTTTATAGTATATCTATGTAGCAGTTTTGGCATCCACTGAACATGATCCTTGTAAGTCTGATTGTATTACTGGCAAAGAATAAATGAAGGAAATCAATGTTCTAGAGACAGCTGGTGTTTGTGTATGATAGTGCAAGGTGAAAAATGCAGGTAGGTAGTTAATGTAAAAGGTAAAGAGCATTATGAATTGACTTAGAAGGTGACACAAGTAGAATGGATATATGAACTTCATGTGTTGTGATATTGTTTCGTAGCATCTTTATGGCATATTCTTGCAATAATTAAATGAAATAAACTTCAGAAAATCGTGTACACTTATTTCTTTGAGAGAGAGATTATTTGTGACCTGGTGTTTGGGGGTTTTGGGTGAAAAAAAAATATTCAATCTATTAATATCCTGCCTGAATGAACAGGTTGGTTAGTAGTTGAGATATGAAAAAGATTTCATTCTCATCATACAATACTTTCTAATTGCTAGGTTATATATGGTTGGTTTTTTCCTCCTTTCCTGTGATGTGCAGAACACTGCTGTGATATCCAAACAATCATTTGACAATTTAATTGAGAAATTATGGTGTGTTATGTAGCTGTTCTGTATTCTGAAACATCAGTTCCTTTATTTTCTGTAGAATGATAGATGCTCAGGGGAACGGGCTGTTACAGTCCTTCAAAAAGAAGATAGATTTTTTTTTTCCACTGACATTAAGTATTATCTTTGAAAAAATCTAATTATTCTATGAATAGTGAAACTTAACTGCTTTCCTATGGTTTTGTGTACTGCTTCCCTTATGCCCTCCAAATTTTTTAGTATTTTCAGCTTTATCCTACACTCTACCTTTCTGATCAGTACATAGTTGCAGTTTCAGGTCTAGGCATGTGCTTACTCACCATCCAAAATGCACGCTGATTGACTGACTTGATTGGTGTGTCTCCTAAGATGGATGTGGGCCATTTTAATTGTATTTTAACTGTCTGCCTCTGTGTCAAGCTACTAATTCGGGTTCTGACTTTAATCACCAATTTCCATTAAACTTGCAGGAACTGAAAGTCTTTGAGAGTTGAAAGGAAAAGCTATAATATTGGAAGGACAGATGATTTGGTCCAGTCAAATTTGTTTCCTGGTGAAAATAGAAGCAAACAAAAATCAAACCAGAAACTTTAGTTTCTCATACTTTGAGCTATTAATTTCTCTGCTGAGTTAATTAAAAACTATTTTGAACAATTTAAAAGAAAAGAAGGAAAGTGTGTTTATTTTACATGCATTAGCTTGCTCAAGATCTTTTGCTTCTCATCCTTAGTTGAAAATAAGTCTACTACTGGATTGACACAACTCTTTAATGTATGATATTATCATTATAAATACTAAATATGATATGTACAAAACAATTAAAAATTAAGGTCTCAGTTCTCCGGTCTGCTAAGAGCACAGAACTTCACATAATGTAAAACAACGCTAAATTTTTTACTTAGAGTTAAGTGAAACAATATCCTGCTCTCTGGGGAAATTCTTTGCCAGAGCATTAGCTGGTTTATGTAGGTAGTCTTCCTCTAATCTCCGCTTCAGATCCTGATAGAAAAGGAAGGAGAAAGACTGCACGGGGCATGGCAAACATAGACATGACAGATTCATCCTGTGTGATTTTTTTCACTGCAGTAAGTTCAGGTTTGTGACAGACACTTAGTAGGTTGTCACCACCTCCAGCCCACTGGTCTTCTTGTCTGCTCATGAATCAACTTTGGAACGGTTGCCATTTTCAGCTAGTGCATCACATTGGCTAAATAAATACTCCAGGTTGAAAAGTGAGTAACTCAGGAGCTCGTTTGTGTATCAAATACTGCTATTTTAGAGATGGTGGTGCTCTTTGTAGCACAGGCAGTTGAAGTTAAAATTTTGTCACCACGTCTGTTAGAACTCACAATAGCACAGAATTCAATTGTACTATTCGTAGGAGTAGTTGTTACTGTAATAACTCAGCTTGTTATGCAGCTTGTGCTGAAACTTGGTTGTGTAGGGTCAGAGAGCTGCAATCAGTTTTTTGGAAATCACAACTTCTGTTTAGGTAGATCCAAGTCCAAATAACTGTGATACTGACAGCTGGTAGGGGATGGGTTGATAAAGAGTTGTAAGTTATTAGCTTCTGATGTGAGTTTTATATAGAGCTTAAGATGTGGGTTGGCAGAGCTTTGTACACAGTGAAAACTAATGGAGATGTATAATTGTAATGGCAGTTGTATTTCAGCTGCCTGATCCTTCCTTACCCAGTTGATCCCTGAATTTTTAATTTATTTAATTTGTTGCTAACAAGTGTTAGACATTAGATTGTGAAGTCTATATGCACAGAAAAAAGGAGGCTGGGGATGTGAATTGTTGAAGCCATTTGGTATGAAAAAAGGTTCGAAAGAACTCGAGCTGTGTATAGTACCAATCCTGGAAATACATTCCTGTTGGGTAAGAGAATTAGGAAATGGACTCCTTAAAGGGAAAAGGTAAAGGAGGATTCTGCTTTTAACAGAGGGAAGCATGGGTAATGTAGGTGATTGCTTCTCTGCCCACCACCCTGTGTGCTTTAGAGCTCAGCTTTAGAGGCAGCACCCAGGAGGTGGGGTTCACTGCCTGACTTGGCTTCTCAATCCAAAACCTAAAGACACTTCGGTATTCTCAGTCATTGCCTGACTGGTAGGAAGAACCATGGTCTGTCAGATATAATGTAATTAATCATTACTGGTTTATGTTTATTATCTAGTTTCCATGACTGCAGTAATAAGTTAACTTCTTGCTCTGTATAATGTTTCCAGCATCATCTCCCAGAGCAATAAACCCAGAACATTTATCTAGACATGCTGAACTGAGCTAAGGAGTGTGTTTTGCTGCCTCCAAAGAAGCAGCAGTCAGAGAGAGGTTTGTGAGCATAGTGTCTCCCAGGAATATGCAAACCTGTGTGCTTAGAGAAAATAGTTCACTTTTCTAGGAATTCCTGATTTCCTGCATGTAGCTTGTCTAAGACATTGTGCTGATTTCCCAGGGCAGGGCCACCTCTAAAGAAAATGGATGTTCCAGTAAAAGTACCTTTATGTCTATAAAAATCCTTCATAGTCATCAGATCTGCTTCATATGCATATATCTTCAAAATAATTGATTTTAACTTCTAGTTGAAGAATTTAGTGATAGTAATCAAATCTGAGACAACTCTGACTTCCAGATCACTGCTTGAGCTAATTATATTAGAAGAAACTTTTTAATGTAATCTGATCCAAACAAGTTGCATTTTGTTGAAGATTTGTGAAGTATGTTTTGTGTCAAAAAGAAGTATGGAAGAACTGTAGCTTTCTTAGAAATTATATTCCTTAGTCTAATAAAGGAACTAAATCATATCATCTGTATGGACGTTTCCACTAATTTGATAGCTGGAATTTAAGACAGTTTTGTAGAAATTCTTTTTTCCGCAGAATTTAAGAACTCTTCCCTAATTTCCCATTTGTTCCTCTGCCAATTTCAAAGTTGTCTATTTTAAAAGCTTGCTTACTCTGTCTGAAGGAAACACATGATAGCAGTAGTTGTCATAAATAAATAGAATGAATCCAAGCTAAATGAAGTTAAGTATGGATGAGCTGAAGAACAGAATCCACTGCTGAAGGGACTGTTGATGGATCCTTGCAATTGAGACAGCACCTGGATGTGATGGTTGCTCCCAGTCTGACTGATAAGAAAGAACCCCATACTAAATTTCAAGTGAAAAGACAGGAGAAAGTTGATTATGGCATTTATCAAGGAAAGGAACAAGAGATGTGATCCATTTTAATCAAAGCTGTCAGTGGAATTCACAGAAGATTCAAATGTAGGATTTGCCATCTTTTCAGTACAAATGCATTTTACAAATATATACTCCAAAATGCCATAGATTCTGTTGGTTGTCTTTATAGGTCACCAGTAATGACTGAAAAAATGGACCTAATAAGCTTTTTTCTCAAGAAGGAAAACTGCTTTTCTTTAAGGAAGCTCAGTTGGTGTGCAAGTGGCTTTCCTAGATAAGGCACCTGAAAGACAGAACTATAAGCAGTATCTCTGGAAGGTTCTGTTTTATTTCATTTGGTGGCAGGTGAACTCAGGAAAAATTTGGAGGTGCCTAAAAACAAATTAATGTGATCATATTAGCAAAGGGGAATTTCATTTGAAAAATTGTGGTGAATCATTCAGGTAGTTGTTATTATTGCCTGTAATATTTCTCTTTTACTACACGAGCCATTGAAAATGCTCAGAAGTCTCAAAGTTCTGTTCTGAGTTAGGCAAACTCTTTGAGCTACTAGAAACATCATTCATGGTGTTAGTGACATGATAGAATTAATATATTGTTGTGTGGCATTGTAATACCACTATTAAGTAGTGACCAGCTGCATTACTAAAAGGCATTTCATTGCCTCAAAGTGTAAGACAGAGCTGTGTATGGTCTTAAGTCAGATTTATATAAACTACACTTTCAGATGTGATTGTAAAAGGATTTAGATGTCCTTGCTGGGGTGACGAATTCTGAATTCATTTTATGATAAGCTAATTTATAGAGAGAATATTAATGGCATTTTTTTAATATCCCAGACAGGTGGTTCTCAGATAATTGAAATAATTTTAGGGCAAATAATGACATAGGAGTATCTAAGGATGGCAGTGACTTTAATGTTTAAAAGCAATTGAGTTGGTAAACAATGAAATTCCTCATATGGACTTTTATCCCTGAGGACAGAACTGGAATATGCAATTGTCAGATTGTTAGCTTTTCTAAACTGGATGGGATTATTTAGATTCCATATGCCATTTCCCGGTCTTTTTTTTCTTTTTATTCTTTTTTTTCTTATTTTCTTGTCAAGCAACTGAAGTGTTTTTGTGCTAGTTATCAAGTAGAAATTGAAGTTGTTGCCCTAGGAATAAAAGCTTAATTTCATTCTAGTTTTCATATTTTTCATTCTTCTCTAAAGAATGGAGATATTGAACTTAGTAAAACTGAATATAGTCCTTTCTTTTTAACATTCCGACCACAGGCTGAAGACAGTAAGCGTTTGGTTTCATCTCCTGAAACTCTATATTTTTGGGATTTACTGAATTTTTATTTCTGGTTGTTATAAATGTAAGCTCTCAGTGCCCTTCTGAAGAAGTGCAATTCATTGTACTTCATCTTTTTGGAAATTCACCTGTACGTTTTCTTGGCAGTGATGCTATATATTCTTGGATGGTTTCCCAATCTTCAGAACTAAGAAGGAGGAGACTGGAATCCTTTTTTTTTTTTTTTTTTTTTTTTTTTTAATTTTGTTTTTTTTGAAATTGAGAAGGTCTAAAGCATTTTGAGGTAGTCTTTTTATAATTGCATTGTACTGTGAAATTTCTGCAACTACAGTGTTAAGCTTTATTTCAGGATAATGTTTAGTATGGAATATGAAGTACTTAAAAGAATTAAGACAGTGACTCAATTGTCTGTTCTGCCTGAATAGAAAATGTGTTCCAAACACCATTCCAAATTTCTGATAAATTTCAAACCCCAAGATTTATGGAATATCCTTTGAGAATCTGTTTATGTTAAAAACATCCTGGAAATTATTCTCCATCTTAACTAACACTGGTTCAGCCCTCATTGTACCATTCTAGCAGACATTGGTTATATGGGCTGTTGAATCCTTTCTAAAGAAATTGCTGCATAATCTTGCTGGGTTTAATTGAAAGGGTTATTGGCAGTAATGGCAGTTCCTGACTGACTTAAATGATAGCTCTTGGTCTAGCATCTTCCGGTGAATAAGAAGAAATTATACCTGTATATATGTAGGTGTGGAGAGGTTGAAGTGTTTTAATAGGGTAATAGTTTTGTAGTGTGGTTATCTCTGTGTGTATATTGAACCAGACATTTCAGTACATTGTGCAAAATTTTTTAAAATTTTAAGAATTATCATGAGTCTGGCAAGGGTGGACAGATCGCTAATAACCCTTGAAGTACAAGTCAGAGGTGAGAGAGTTCAAGCTTCTTACATTCAGCATTAGAAGAAACAGGGAAAAAAAATATTGTTTGGGAAGATAAGACTCTGTAAAAGAGAGCAAATGTAGCAGTTCTGGCTGTTGTCTCTATAGAGAATGATTAATTAGGGGGGGTACCATGGATTGGATATCTGTGTTAGGCACAGTGATAATGCCGGGGTTTGATTTTTTTTTTTTTTAAGTAGTAATTATGACTACTATCAAATATATATATCCTTTTGTAACATTGTATTTGAAGGAAAGAAGGATGGGAAAATATATTCTGAGATTATAAAGTACCAACTGACTTATGATCATACAACATCTAGAGTGTCGGGGGATAATGTTGGTATTCAGAAATTAGAAAAGAAACATTTTTAATTGGATCCTGTAGTGCAGTTGTTGCTATTTGTTGCTGAGCAGCATCTTTGAAACTTACCTGTGGCTGTCTCTGCTTTTGGAATTGGTTTGCTAGC
Organism: Megaceryle maxima; assembly: GCA_024605025.1. Classification (NCBI taxonomy): domain Eukaryota; kingdom Metazoa; phylum Chordata; class Aves; order Coraciiformes; family Cerylidae; genus Megaceryle; species Megaceryle maxima. The sequence continues at coordinate 4,533 of JANHGN010022512.1, read as the reverse complement.
TCGGAAAATAACTGCTCACACATTGAATAGATGGCTTCTTGTCACTTTGTACCACATGCTATTGGTGTATTTCAGCAAAGTGGAAGAAATCATTATGGTTTAGACCCTGTCAGAATTTAAAAACTCAAACTTGTAATAGTTAAAATCAAGAAATTATTTTATTATTGGAGGAAAAAAAAAAAAGGAATGGTTCTGCCATATAGCTTTTGGGGAAGATGAGGTAAACAGGACTTGATGCCTGTGGAAAACAAAACCTGACATAAATACATGGTTTTAAACACTATGACATATGTCACTTCATGGTGCCTGCTTGGATTTCTACTGAGAACTTGTAGAAACATAGTAATTGAAATTAAAAAAAAAACCAAAACACAACCCGTAGCTAGCAATACTTGTTCTGGCTCCATACTCACTTTGTAGATGCCAAATTAAGTAGTCACAGAGTTTATTTCTGACAATGAGCATCTTTTTCTATTCTTTGACAGCCACGAGCTGTCGCTGGTTTTCGAGGAACAGTACGATACGCATCAATCAATGCCCACAGAAACAGAGTGAGTATCTTAATCTATATCATACCTATCTTTTGTAGCTGAAAGCAGGCAGTTGCCATTGATTTCCTTTTTTGCATTCTTACCTGCATATTTGTTATGTAGAAATTAATAGTTACAAATTTTGGGAAAGGACAGTGTACTTTGTTGTAGTAAAGGGTGAAAAAAGTTCTTGTAGAAGTAATAGTGGTTTTAATAGTTACCTTTGGTGTTCACTTATATTGTCAGTCAAATTAAAAAGGTGAAGTTGTGGAGTTTTATAAAATACATAGTGTCCAGTATCTCAGCATCACATGCTACAGAAACATGAATTAACAGTTCTTCCAGTATAGAGATTTACGATGTTATTTTAACAAACTTCAACTTCTGTTTTGTTTCTCTGTATCTTCTAGGGAAATTTTCTTGTATGTTTCCCCTTAATATAGTTGCTGGAATTTGTGTGAACTTGTTTTGCAACATTGATTGTATTAATTTTTATATATAATAATTTAAATCTCCAGTACAGTAAAGATTCTATGTTCCCTTTTGTCATGTAGGTATTTGTAAGATGCATTAGAATGGTATTTCTTTTTCACAGGAAATGGGTCGTCATGATGACCTCTGGTCCCTGTTCTACATGTTGGTGGAGTTTGTGGTTGGACAACTGCCTTGGAGAAAAATAAAAGATAAGGTAAACCTAGAAGTCAAATGCACAAGAGAGCTTTACTTCTGCATTGCAAGTGAATGCTGTGATAGATTCCACTAAGAATCACTGATTGATTAATTTTAATATTACATTATCCAGTGTTTTCTGGTGTTAGTTCTCATGTATCATGTATATGTTAGTATCTCATGTATGTCATTGTATAAAAAGCAGTTAAGTTTTCACAAACTGTTCTGAGCAGGAAGCAGGTTATGCTTCTACCCTGCAAATGTTTTAGAAGGCAGAAGTGTGTTTATACTTTTGTAGATGGCAATGTAGTATATAGTTAGCCCCTCTTTTTTGTTTTTCATTTGCTCATCTTACACTAAACAGCATTTACTAATCTTATGCAATATACTGTGATGACCAAATACACACTAAAAAGTGACTGAATTTCAGATGATGCAGCATCTGCTGCATCATCTGAATATAAAAATATGCTTTTTAGAAGGGTTGGAGTGTCTAATGACAGTCCTTGATATTGGGTAGCATTCAAACACAGCAGAAAATTAAATGGCTTTTCATACTGAATTTGAAGTTTGTGCATTATTTTGTATGTGTACTGAGGGCAATGACAGAATCTTTTACCTTGTTATCTGATGTAGTATGGTCTTCCTTGATACTATTCAGTGTAAAGTAATTACTCACCTTTCTAGCCAGAAGTGTATTGAATGCTGTGAGATACAAGGTGGATATGTTGCAACAGAGAATGAATGTGTGTTAATGTTTGTTGTGTTCTTTACTTTTAGGAGCAAGTGGGCTCCATTAAAGAAAGGTATGAACACAGACTTATGTTAAAACATCTTCCTCAAGAATTCAGTGTCTTTCTGGATCACATTTCTAATTTAGATTACTTCACAAAGCCTGATTACCAGGTAAACATTTCATTATTTTGTCTTTCTCTTTTTTAAATAGCAGAATTTTATGCTGTTTCATCTTCAGTCTCCTTTGATTTCACTGTGTAGTCTTGGTAGTGATTATGGACTAGGTAGCACCACAGAAGCTTTGTGGTTCAGAGATGTAATTTTTTTCCATTTGGGAAGATTAAGGCAGTCAAGTTTCTAAAAACAATTGACAGTTCTTTGCAATCAGTATTCTGTTAGGATCAGGTGCTATCATGCTATTGTAGCCTCTAGTGAGTGCTCCTTAAGTTAAATCCATCAGATTTGTTTTCTCAGTGGTAGTCATTCTGGCAGTTTTCCAAAATCTGGACCTCAGCACCTACAGTATATACAGCTAGAGCACAACACGCAACTGTGGTGGGTTTTTAAGTCTGAGTTACTGCCTACAGAGATGATCAGAAAACTAGTAATTTTTCTTTGTTTAAGTATTGCCTGCTGAAATGGACAGCTTCAGGTCATTGATAAGGTGATAGATGCCAGGAGGAGATGCTGTGAAATATGTGTCTTACTCACTCAGCTTTGACCCATGATTTAACTATAAATAAAACTAAAAAGACAGAACTTTGTTCTATACCAGTGTGTGGAAAGCAGCGGAGGAATGCTCAGGAAAAGCAAGAAAAGAGGCTGAGAGTTTTTTTCAGTCTCAAATGCTGTGGGAGATGTTGAACTGATCTAACACCACACCAGGACAAGTTGTCCTTGTGTGTCTTCCCTCTGGCTCCCAGAAACACACATTCCTGTCAGCTTCCCACTTGTATCACCTTGCCTGCCTCTGTGAATTTGTTCAACTCATTAATTTGGTATAAAACCAGAAGGAATGGTTTTCTGCTGGTGTGGAAAACCCAGTTGGTACAATTGACTAAATAAATAGTTCTGATGAATTCTGGAATTGTAACTTTCATAAGAATGATTCCTGTGCTTTACTTGGTAAGAGTAACAAAGAAGGTATATAAGATTTGAAGTAGGAACTGAAAATCTCAAGGAATAACTAATTTCCTGTTACTAAGAGAATTTCTCTAAATATACTGGTAGCCTGCTACATATTTTAAAAAATAAAACAGTATTTGTGCAAAAATTTGAATATAAAAAAATTCTTAGTACAAATGCAAAAAAACCAAGTTCAGTGTTCCTGGAAAATAAATACCTTTTTCTTTTTCCTTTTCTATTACAATTTTCCAGGGAATTTATCCTGTAGTTTACAGTTAAGTGAGGAAAATGATTAAGAAAGTTTTGAGTGTTTTGTGTGCCAAGTTAGAAAGATGATTCAGATTTATTTTTGTCTTCTATGGTAAAAATTAGTGAATACAAAAATTATAATGTTACTTAGAAAAACTTTGATTGTAGACTGTTAAATACATTTTATTAACATTATATATCCTGAATGCTAAAACATATACACAGGCGTATTTTTCCAAAACCTTTTTCTGTGGTCTGCTTGTATCTAACACAGCACATGTACTTGGGGATTAACATGATACCAGAACAAGAGTTTCTCCACGATAAAAGACAACCCTGTCATTTACAGTCATCTGGTTGGTCATGGAGCATTTGCAGTAGTGTGGCTGCAGCCTGAGCCTTCTGAGACAGTCTTGGTCATGTGCTTTAGACCAGAGCAGGGTGGGTTTATTTAGAGTGGTGAGAAAGTGCTTTACTTTCCATGGTCATTTAAGCTCTGGTCTCTTTTAGCTAGTATTTGTTGTAGCAATGATACTCATTCCTTCAATATGTATCATTCTTTGTTTGTATTTATGGTTATGCACGGAACATGTACATGGTCAGGATGCCTGCTTTGAAGAGTTTACAGTCTAAAAAACTCATGATAGGCCCAGAATCCATGTTCGATTTGGCAATATCAGATACATGTATTTTCTTTGGGTATTTATGCACACATTCTCCCAGCCTCCTGACATCTTTAAGCATTTGAGTTTGTATTGACATTATAGCAGAAATTGTAGAAAATATTTAAAGGAGAATGAGTTGTAAAATTACTTCAGTGAGGCTGCATATGGTTTACAGGAAGAGGAGGGTAGCGGAGAGTACGTGTGGGACAGAAAGTGAGCTATGGCTTTGTTCATTTCAGTAGGGTTTCAGAAATGACTGGTATGGATGGCACACCAGTCTTGAGGATAAGGATAAAATGAATATGTGCATTTTATTAAAAAAACAAAACAAAACCACACACAAAAATACAATCTTCCCAGCCACTTTAAGTTGCCAAGGGGTACGTGTTTTTAAAGGAAGCCAGAGGGGAAAAAAAATCAGCATCCAAGACTGGAAGAAAGAGTGAAAACTAGAGTTTTAGCTTTTAGGAAGGTTAAAAAAAAAAAAAAAAAAAAAAAAAAAAAAAAGGGTTACAGAGAAAGAGATGAGATAGGGACCCAACATTCCCCCCAGGGACTAG
>JANHGN010022510.1:0-25513 GCA_024605025.1 Megaceryle maxima | reverse complement strand
AGAGATTATAATTTGGACTCTATTTATTTCCATGGATTTGGGGCGGAAAGAGGTGAAATCCTTGTAAGCAGATGAGTGTGTGTCAGGCAGTGTTTTCCCAAATGAATTCGGGCCCAATCTTCTGCCTCTGTGCTCTTTTGGTGATGGAGAAATCTTGGCTTGGTCAGCAGAGAGGGGCTCCTCAAAATTGTTTATCCCGAGCACAGCCGAGTATTTAGAATGGCACCTCACTCAGAAAAATTAAGGATGCCTTGGAAAACAAACCAAAATAAAACAACGACAAAAAAAAACCCAAACCAACAAAGCACCAACCAGCAAATAAAATCCCAATCTGGGTGAAAAAGCAGCGAGTTGAGCAAGGTTTTGTGCCTGAAGCTCAGCAGCCTGTTGCTGCTGGGGGAGGAACGTGTGCCGGGGCTGTTAAAATGCAGGTGGGAAAATGCAATTTTAAGGAAAATCTAAATAAAACCAAATTGGATGGTGTGGTCCTGAAAGCAGCACAGACCTTGTTTCTCATTGGCACAAGGCTCTGGTCTCAATTTTTTGCTCCTTGAGCCCCTCAAAGCTTTCCACACACAGGAAAAAGGGGTGCAAATAGAATATATCGCCTTTCAGAGGTTTTGCTTCCAAATTCCCAAGCCAGCTCAGTGTGTCCTTCCCTCCCTACCTTTCCCTTGTTGAAAAGCAGGCTCAGAAATGGGATATTTGGGGCTCTCCGCCCTGCTCGGCGATGCTCCGGGGGGCACAAGTCAGAGAAAGGTGCAGTTGAACCTCTCGGGTCCTTCGAGGTTTTTGCAACCCTATTATAAAACGACTTAATGAAGCGTCTGCCTCCCATTTGGGGCTCACCACCGCCTGCAAAATCAGGCAGGGATCTGTGTCAAGAGCTCAGACCGTGGGCTTAAAGAGGCCGGTTTTGTTCACGCTGGGAGGGCAGAGGCAGAAATGCAGATATTTTTTGCCAGGACGGTCACGCTGGCCCCGCGATACGGGGACGTGTGATCCCCGAATAACACGATTACGCAGCCAAAACCAGTTGTAATGGCACGGTTGGGGTCGTTACAGGCACGGCTTGCTTTGGCCGGGGGGCAATGTGTGTGTAATTACGCCTGTAGGATTGCAAAAAGGGAGGTTGGAAACGCCAAATATTCATCTTGTTGATGGATCCTGAATTCACGCTGCTGTCTGGCAGGGTGGTGTAAATACGGCTTTGGTGCGTGAGTGTGAAATACTGATTAAATAATCAGGGGAAAATGTGAGAATGTGCTCTTACCTCCAAAATTAACCCCAATTATAAAAGCAAATTTCATCATAATGTAGGATTGTTGGTTTTTTATATATTTTGGAGTGGGAGGGGGGAAGAAAAAAAGCCCTGTGGGTCCCCTTCATGGGGCAAAAACCTTACAGCTGTCTACGGTAACATCCAGCATGACGGCAAAATATTAAAATACCTCTGGCCTTTACAAAGCCTTCCTCACATCATCGGTCACGGTGACCAGTCCGAGCTGTAAATACATCTGCAATGACAAATTAAACCCAATTATCTGCCATGCCTGAGGAGCGAGGTCTTTAGACACGGGCACTTGCATGTGTGTGGCAGAGCTCAAAAATAATTCGACCACCCTTCGCTTCGCCGCGGCTGGTACAAGGGGGTACCAAAGGCTCTTTTGAAAGCCTCCGTGCTTCTGCCGCCCTGAGCGATGCCGTTGTAAGGTCTCGTAAAGTAAAAATGGAGGTTTGTTGGTTTTTTGGGTTTTTTTCCCCCTTACACATTTTCAGAAGGTCCCTTGATGCAGGGTGTGCTTCATTTTGCCCCGCTTCCCATGTTTTGCACCCCTTGAGGCACTCGGTGCTGATTTCTTTTTTGGTATGATAAGCTGGAGATAGATTTTCTCATCCCCTCCAGAAAAAATTACAGGCGGGCTGGTCTGCTAGGAAAGAAGATCTGGGCAGAGGTTTTCAAAGCTGGATGTAGATCTGACCCCGCCATCAGCGCTGAAATGTTTCAGCTTTCAGGTTTTGGCAAGGTCTGGGTTTTAAAGCCAAGTCTGGGGCAGTGTCAACTGGCAGTGAAAAGAATTATTTCTTTTCCAAGAAGTGCCCGCTGATTATTTTTTGTTCTTGTTGTTAAATTGTTTGCTGGCACAGAGAGGTTTGGGGTTTTTTTTTTGCCTAATTAGGTGGACACCTAAATGTAGGATTCACCTTTTGCTTGCAAAGGGAAAAGTTGGGTCATTCCCACGTCTTTCTGCTGCTTCCTCTGTCTTCCTGAGGCCAATCCTGCTGTTTCACCCAGGCAAGGCTTACAGGATTAGGTCCCCCTGGTAAACATACTGAGTATGGTCTGTGAAAACACAAAAACAAACAACCCCCCAAATCCCCCCACCTTGGGCAGCACTGAAATCAACTCTTTTTTAAAGCAAAGGGAGGTTTGCCGGGAGCTGGTGCAGGATCAGGCCCATGCAAGAAGCTTCCAAAGGGAAGAAACACAGCTATATGGGGAAACTGCAAACTATAGGGGGATCTATAGGTTTTTTCAGGGAGGTGAAGCCCCAGAAAACAGTGGGATCTTTCTTCTTCCTCTCTGGAAAGCAGCCACTCAGTTTATAGGTTGCAGCACGAAGGGATTTGTGGGGTTTCTTTTAAATTATTTTTAATGACCCGTAAAGCTGATGAGCCCCTTATCAGAGCCAGCTGGGCTCAAACAGCTCACACCAGCCTTGGGAAGGGACTCGGAAACTCTTTTTATTTGTGAAAGAAGGAAAAAAAACAAAAATAATTCATGGAAAGTCAAGGAAAAGCAAGTTTTCCACCAGAGGTGGGGTGAGGGCAGCCGGATGAGGGGGCTAATCTCCCGTCTCTACCAGGGACTGGTACTGGACGCTTCTGAATCCGGGATAACAAAATCACTGCCTGGAAATGTTTCTTCCTAATCCCTGGGAATTAGGTCGGTGTCTGCTGGGGGAGCATTTCAGGAGAAGTCCTGCAGTGGACGTCACTGCCTGCTCTTGCTCTTCTTCTCCAAGCTCGGCTGTTTTCCTCTGGTCGATGCTTCCAGCCACAGCGCGGTGTATTTACCAGGTGCCAGGTGGGGCTGGGTGCTTGTTGCTGTCAGGGTCTCCTAAAAGATTAAAACCTGAGCAAAAGCAGAAGTTGAGGACACAGTAAAAAAACCCCTGTGTGTTTGGGTTGTAAAAGACCTTTAAGATCATCAAGGCCAACCATTAAACCAGAACTGCCAAGTCCACCAGTAAACCGTGTTGCATCTCCTGCTCCAGAGATGGAGCAGGGGGGCAGAAAGACACCACAATGCTCCCTCAGAGCAAGATTTTGCCAATTCTTGCTTTTCTTTTTCACAGCTCCTGCTTCAACAATGCTTTCTGGTTGTGACTATAATATTTAATCAATGAGGTTGTCCCCTGGCCTCAAGGGCTGGGCAAGTGGGTCTCCTTTGGCTCCTCAAACATCTCTGAAGAGTTTGGGAGACATCTCCCTCCTGTGTGCTTCTCAGCTGCTGGCCTTTGGCTGTTGCCAGCCGTTGTGCCTCCATGCTCCTTGGTTTTTCTTCAAGCTCCAGCTTCCGGAGTCACGTTATCATACGTCAGCCTCTGTTTTTGCAGGAAGGGAAGGAGCAGTTTTTCTGGACAGGAGAAAAGCTGTGAAATCTTGATTCCTATGTGCTGAAACTCTAGAAGAGTGAAAAAAAAATAAACCAATATTTATTATTTAAACTCCTATGACTTTCCAAGCCAGCCTCTTGGGTTTGTAAGCCAGGGAGCCATCATTATTTAATACTCAAGGCTTGCAGTGCTGGAGACATAAAAAATCAGTGAGGCAGTGAGCCTCAGACATCAGGACTCCTCCAAATGACATGTTTGGCCCCAGATGTCTGAGATTATTTTGGGAAGGGATTGCTGGCCCCAGGGGCTGACTGCTTTGGGGCCTGGCTGCTGGGAAGGACACTGATTTGGGACATGCCTTGGTGATGCAGAGCATGAGAGGGGCAGCTGGCTTAGGAGGATGTCTCCTCCTTACATTCCTCTGGGCTGAGAGGATGCCCTGGATCCTGGGCATGACCAAAGCTTTTCTCCGGGTGCTTCCCACGTTGGTCCTTCTTTGCTTCAATGGGGCAGATCATCGATGCTGTGATTTACCCTAACCCTCTGGATGTGAAGATCTGGCCTCGTGGATTTTCTCAGTTCCCAGAAGAAGCAGGATCATAAGCAGGAGGGTGAAATCCCCCTTGTACCTCCTTTCCTGGGCGCTGGGGAAGAGTCTCGCTCCAGTAGAGCTACCTGCCCGCCCCACTGCCTGCCCTCCCCAACCATTCCTATTCCTAAACCAACATCCCAGTCAGGCTCTGTCACCTCCCTTTTCATGCAAAATCAATAACAACGGGTGAGCAGGTTAATTATAATCACAGAATAAACGCCACAGTCTCAAAGTTCACTCAAACTTCAGCAGCGTTTCAAAACGAGTGGACGATGCCAAGAAACTTTCATTGATTCCTCCGGGGCAGGTGTGGGAGTTTGAACCTGTCCCCAAGCTGATCTTGATTCAGGACCTACTCAGTTTTCTTCCTTATCTCGACTTTCGCCTATCTTATAATGCCTGTTATTTTAGATAAAAAGTCCAATCAATTGAGTTAGAAAAACTGCAAGTTATATGCTGCCCTGATAAGTTCGGTACCTGTCGTTTTATTGGCCTGGGCTGCAGTTTCTGTGCGACCTGACCTTTGCAGATGCTTTATCAGCTGCCGGGAGAATCGCTCCATCCTCCCGCCCCACTCGGGGGCTGAGTTGACTTAACATTCAGAATAACTAATAAAAGAGGAAAAGAGAAGGGCCAGAGGTTAGACAAACTACTGCCCCCTACAACGTGATGAACCGTAGTAAACACCTTCGTGTTTGTCCCTGGCTGGCGTCCTGCTGGGAGGATGGGATCTGGTCTGAATTATTTTGGTGTAAGTCCTCTTGAGTGGGATTTATCAGTGTAACACCTCCGAACTGGAGTCAGAGCCTGCATCTAACTTCATGAGCTAAAGAAAACCAGGGCAGGGGTCTGGATCTGCACATGATCATCATGGATGAGGCCAATCTCTTCTCAGTGGTGCTCAGTGACAGGACAAGGGACAATGGGAACAAATTGGAACCCAGAAGGTTCCATCTGAACTGGGGGAAAATCCTCTTTGGTGTGAGGGTGGCAGAACCCAGGCTGCCCAGAGAGGTTGTGGAGTCCCCTTCTCTGGGGAGATTCCAAACCCACCTAGACAATGCGATCCTGGGTCCCCTGCTCTGGGTGAACCTGCTGGAGCAGGGGGGTGGCACCAGATGATCTCTAGAGGTCCCTTCCAACCCACACCATGCTGGGATTCTGGGATGCTGTCAGTACTGGCTAGTGCTGCTGTGCTCAGAGGGGGCTTAGACACATGGAGCAGTATGTACCCTACACATTTCCTGTATTGCTACACATGGTATCATATGTTTTATAGATATAAAAGTGAAGGGTTTAATATATATGTGTGTGTGTTCTACTTGTGCACATATATATATAAACATATATATCACAGAATCACAGCATGGTAGGGTTGGAAGGGACCTCTGGAGATCATCTGGTCCACCCCCCACACCTTCCCCCCCCGTTCTATATAGGTATGTTCTATATAGCCATAAAATAATCTACTAGTAAAGCCAGATTAGAGATGACTCCTGGCTTGCTACAGTGGCATTCTTAAAGACTTGGTACATGTATATACACAAAAATATATATGTCCATATTTATGTACATATATATACATGTTTGATACACACTTATGATAATAATACAATTAATCTCATTCCTACAAGCAGGATTTTGCCCATTTCACTTGGATAAATGTCTTTCCTTCTGATTGGCATCACAAAAAACCTCCTCAAAATAAACAAAATAACAAACTTCTGAGTTTCTGGAGTTGTAGGACTGTAGAGACACAGGTTGGAAAATCTCTAGTCCAGCCTCCTGCTTGAAGCAGGACAGCCACTAGCAATAGCTGCAGTCAGCAGTGGTTTTACCTGGATGAGGCTTGGAAAAGCCCAGGGATGGAAATTCCCCCATCTCCAAATGAAAACGTTTTTCCTGATGTACAGCCTGTGGATTGTACTGTGTCCCCTTGTACCTTCTCCCATTATTGAGAGAGTTTGGCTCTGTTGTCTCCTTGTGAGAAGAGATTGTCTCTTTTGTCAATGTCCTGGTTTGAGTGAAAACAGAACTAGTTGTCGGTTACTTTGGAAGTGTTCTGGATGTTGTTGGACAGTCTGCTTGTGAGAAGACTTTGGCTCTGTTGTCCACATACGCTTGGCTAGCTGATGACCTTGCAATGATCCCAAACAGCACCAATTTCCCATCCCAGAGTGGGCCCTGGATTTGGTCCACCTCAGTGCTGGTAGTCACCTCTACAGACACTAGGACTAATGACCACAAATCTTTGGGTTCCCATGTTTTAAGAAGTTTCAGCTCATCAGCTGCTCTGTAGGAGCCTGAGTAGGTCAAGAGCATGTGAAGGTTGTGTCATGCTTGATGATGAACCAATGCCAGTGGTAGCCATGGGAACCCAACAGACCATGCTCTTCAATCATTATGATGGCCCTTGGCATGGTCCAAGCACAGACCACCTCAGCCTGAGCCTGGTGCAGGTCCCAGGAAGCAGCTTGGATGTGACCACTCTAGAGTGGGGGCCTGAGAGCATCCAAACATGGCTAGATTATTAGCTAGGCTTAGGGTCAGGGTTCACTAGTTACCCAGTAACCAGCCCTGGTTCACCAGTTACCCAGTAGCCATAAGGCCAGTTCCCATGGCTCAGCCATGGAGCAGTAGCTTGGCATACTTCCACAGCACACCTGCTTGTGGTCCCCTGTGGGTCCATCAGACATGGCTGCACATTTCAGAGATGATCCTTTGCCTGTGCCCAACTCAGAAGCAGCTGCCCAGGCGAGACCATGGCATTGCAAATCCCCAGTTTTCCTGATCCTCTACATTTATTTCTTTTTTTTCCCTGCCGTGGAGTATATGATCTGGGGGTCGCACTAGATGATCTTCAGAGGTCCCTTCCAACCCAACCCATTCTGTGATTCTGCAACACTTCCCTTGTAGTCATCAAAGCACCTCTGCTAAGACCCATACAATTGGAGATGGGACATATTTCACGGAGGATAACACTGTAGCTGTTTCTCCTTTGTCAAAAGAGAGAAAGACCATTTCCAGGTGCCTTCTGCCAAGCAGCTCCCAGGCTGTGGATGGCCCCATCCTGGCCATTCCCTGGGCTCTCCATGCTAATCTAAGATTTGTTAAAAAATATTTGGACAGTTGATAAGCAGAGGAATCTCCTGTTTATTGGAAGAGCCCCAGATATTTACAAGTGTAAGAGTTGTAAGGAGGGAGAAGAAAGGGGAGGTCTCCTTGGTGGGTGGGATCAGGCGTGCATCCCAGCAAAAGAAAGCAGACCTTGGAGTTCACTCACACACAACTTGAGAGTCAGCAGAAGTTATCCTGCTGTAGGATACCAGGCTGTTAGCAAAGGGGTGACCGGCAAGTACTCCAGCCAAAAGCACCATTCATTCTTGGGGCTGTTTGCATGTCCATCTCCTGTGGAACAGACTGTACCTTTTGGATGTGGGACAGGGCATTTCAGTGTGTGGGTCAACAGTCTCTCCACTCAGCTCTGGTACAACCATTGGACTTGATGGTTTGGGGTCTGGTGTGTTGGAAACCTGTCAGTGCTCTTCTAAGCAACCAGGCTGGCCAGTCTCCCAAGTCTATCTTCTGCCCCTTCCCAAAACAGGCAGTTTCTCTGAATTTTCTTTAGAGGAACCCAGACCGTTTCCACCCATGCTTCTTCTAGCCACTACTTGTCTCCACATCTATATCTGTGGCCTTTGGAAGTTATTCCATTGCCTCACTCCAGTGCAGCAGGGAAAAGCCTTTGCCCCTCCTCACAGGGGAAGAAGAGTGTCATGAGGAGATGAAAAGCCTCACTTGAGGGAAACCTATTGCAGAGCCAAACCTGAACTCAAATCCAGGCCCAGTATTTGACCAACCTTCCCGTTGTGTCCATCTTGCACATTATCTCAGCTGGTCCCTTGGCTGCTTCTACCTCCACTGTCCTTCAAACCAGGGAAAACATATCCATGAAGGAAAGGAGTATTCTTGGCTGTTGGCAGTGGTGTGTGCCATAGACCTTGGCTTGCTGCAGGCAGAGGAGGGAGCTTTGCAAGGGAGGGACACAATGTTCCCTTTGCCTTGATGTGAAACATTTGGCCTGGGAAGGGTTGCACAGGAACAGTCTTACCACAATGTTCCACGAAGCAAGAAAAAAACAAAACACATTTCTTTGCCTTTCTGAAAGCAGCATGTGGCTCAGCCAGGCTGCAGGGTGAGTGTTTCCTAAGAAGAAAGGAGGGTATTTAGGTTTTCAGGGGGAAAACTCTTTGGTCTAAGCAGCCGACAGAGTAACCAACCAGTTTTCTCCACCGTGGACATGTCAAATAAACCCCAAAACATTCTGGGACAGCGTCGAGCCATTTCTATGAAGCTGCACAATGATGCGTTTTGCTTGCAACTCTGTTTCTGGCTAAGAAGAGGGAAATGACCTGCTTCTCCATGTCCTGCAGGTCATCAATCACCCAGGTGATGTCTTCTGTTAATCCAGATCAGAGGAGAGTAGGGAGCCATGGTCCCACCAGCCCAGGGAGAGGCACTGTTCAGTCACTGTCCTGCTCTCCCCATGTCTAGATCCCATTAGTCTCTAAAATAGTGAGGCCCTGGATGAATTTCCTCCAAATTCTGTCAGGCAGAGAAGAGGGAGGTGGAAAAAAATCTAATGGGCAGAACCTGTTTTTACAGAAACATCCTTGGCTCCATTAGCTGGAGGGTGAATTAATGCACACGGGCTTTCCCTGCCCTGTCTGCATATCAAGCTGATGATGTCCCTGTCAAAAAAGGAAAGATTCACTGACAGCTTTCTTTTGGCTGCAGACCTCACCCTTGCATAAATCTGGGCTCTTTTTATTTGCAGTCAGTCCCTGCCCCTTCTACTTATTATAGAATCATAGAATGTTAGGCATTGGAAGGGACCTCTGGAGGTCATCAAGTCCAACCTCCCCGCCAGAGCAGGGTCACCCAGGGCAGCCCACACAGGAACAGATCCAGGTGGGGCTTGGAAGTCTCCAGAGAAGGAGACTCCACAACCTCTCTGGGCAGCCTGGGCCAGGCTCTGTTACTCTTGCAGTGAAGAAGTTTTTCCTCATGTTGAGGTGGAACTTCCTGTGTTCCAGTTTGCTACCATTACCCCTCATCCTGTCACAGAGCACCACTGAAAAGAGACTGGCCCCTTCTACTTGACACCCACCCTTCAGGTACTTGTAAATAAATGGGTCTTTCCTTGGTTTTTTTGCTGCTGTCTTCCTTTCTGGTTCAGTCCTGCTCTGCCATGGTACTGGACCAACCAGCACTTTGAACTGCTGTGATCTGACCAGAAACCTTTTGGTGGGATTTTTCCTCTTGAAATTTCAACTTCTGTGGTCATGCTATTCATGGGAGCATCTCAACCCATTCAAAAGAAATATTAGATGTGACTTCCACCTCCTCTAGCAGCAGAAAACATTTATTGAGTGGACCTCCAAAGACTTGAACTGTAGGAAGGATTTCCACACTGTCACTTTTTAGTGCAAAAATCTTGGGTTTGGGGCAAACCATCCTGAGCAGCTGGGAATGGCAAATCCCATTTCCCCCCTTCTGTGTTCTTGTGGGTGTCTCTCGAAGAGATGGTGTCTTGGGTGGGATTCCAGGGTGTCCATGTGTCCAAGGGGCCAATGTCCTTTGCCCCATCTGTGAGTACCCTTGAGAGTCCAGTCGTATATAGACAGGATTGTGGTTCTCACCTCTTATCACAACAAATGGTTTCAGGAAACTGCTTCTCTGCAGGGAAAACTGTTCTTAGGGTCTGTTTAGAGCCTGTAAGTGCCTGGCTGTTTTTGAAGGACAGCTTCTCCTTTGCTAAGTTTCATCATTGGGTTGAGAAGATAGTTCTCCAGGGGGAAATGTTGATATCAAATATCCCTCCAGCCATAAACAAAACTCCAATGTGATATTAATGGAAGTGTCTTTCCATTCCTCTTCACCCAGAGGGGCTTGAAGGCAGAAGAGGGTAGACAACCTCATTGTTGTTTCTCATGCAGCAGGGTCTGATCCAAACCAGCACAGGGAAGCCTCTTTGTCCCCTTCTAGGGGATGGTTTAGGAGCAGGAACTTATAAACTGTTTGCTGGCTCCAAACTGAAGGGCTCAAAATCTCTCTATCAGAGGTTATTATTCTTTTGGGTCCTGATCCATCAGGTTTACATGTTCAAGATGATCTCTCCAAGGTTAACAGATTTAGGGTTGTTACAGAAAAGCCCAGATAAACCCAGAAAGTCTGGACATATTGTCATGCTGGAAGAGCTGGGGTTTGCAGAGGTGTCAGAAAGACCCAGAGAAGGCTGCCCAGGGAAGTAGTTGAGTTCCATCCCTGGAGGGGTTTAAAAAATGTGTAGACGTGGTGCTGAGGGACATGGTTTAGTGGTGTACTTGGCAGTGCTGGGTTAACAGTTGGACTCATGGGTCTTCAAGGTCTTTTCCAACCTAAACCTTTCTATGATTCTAAGGCAGTTGAAGACATTCTTCAGTCTCAAGGCCTGGGCAACCACCTCCCTCTGATCCCCAGCGGACTTGGTTGCAAGAGTCTATCTGATTCTCCTGGTTGGGAATGCAGAAGTACTCAGGCTCAGGGCAGACAATGTCCTTGGTCAAAGATGTTGTCAAGTCCCAGTTGTGATGGAAAAAGTGCCGGTAGGTGTGGGCTGGCTGCCAGAGCTCTGATCTGCTTACTTGTTGAGCCCTGCATTGTCTGTACCAGTCGACCTCTGTGGACCTGGCGGTGGATGTGAAGGACCACTCCCAGTGACTAAGAGCCATGAAGGGCCATATCCAAGAATGCCTTTTCCCTACCAGATCCTGGTGCCCCACTTAGGAGTTACTCCTGGCTCCCTGGGGACTGAATGTCCCATTGTGGAAAGTATTTCTGACATTAGCATGCTCAAGGCCTCACCCAAGATTAGGAGGCTGTTGTGCAACACACAAGTGACATTTCCTGCCCTGGGGACCTTGCAGTTCTCATAGATGGTAGTTGTGAGGAGAAAAAGATCTCCTTTTACACAGCAACCTGATGACCAGGATAAGGACGGGGCTCAATCCGTCCCCTCCAACTGCTGGATCATTCAGTGGGATGTCATGATCTTCTCTCACATGAGAAGCTCCTTCTTGGGCTAATGGTAGAGTCTTAAGAAGAATTAAGTAGAAGGTCATTAAGATTAGTCAGCACCAGGACCCAGCCCATAAAATGGACTGAATGATCCCAAGACTCTTATTAACCAATAAAAGGGGGCTTGAACTAAAGAGGGGAGATTTAGACTAAAGGAAAGGAATAAATTGTTTACTTTGAGCATGGTGAGACACTGGCCTAGGCTGCCCAGAAAGGTGGTCGATGACCCATCCCTGGAGACATTCCAGGTCAGGTTCTGAGCAATGTGCTCTAGTTGCAGATGTCCCTGCTCAGTGCAGAGGAGTTGGACTAGATGATCTTTAAAGATCCCTTCCAACCCAAACCATCCTATGATAAGAGCTAGAAAAAGGCTCTTGAGGGAGCTGTACATTCACAGAGGAAGATGAGGCCATTCAGCACAGATGAGGCTACTCCAGCCAGAGGCTGGTATCCTTCTCAGCCTAACCAGTAAATGTTATCCTTTCCTCAGTCCTGTCCCATACCTGGCTTTGAGGGAGGGAGTAAATCTTTTCCAGCAGAAAGGCTATTACAGAGGTCACCGGATGGACCCATAAATCTCCATTATCAGGCAGCGGCTCCTGTGCCACAAAACGGAAATTATTGCCCTGAGTGTGACTGGGGGAGCCTTTCCTTCCCCCCGCATTGTTCAGGGCCCTCTGGGAGCCGCTCGGGCAATTTGCTGCCTGAATAAACGTTTCCTTTCCCGGCTGCTAAGTACAAGGAGTAAGTGTCAAGGGATCTCATAATGCCAGGATTTAGAGCTCCAGCCCTGAGACGGAAGCCAAGAAAACACTTTGCTGCTTTTTCCCGGGGAGCCTCCTTAATCCTCGTTATTAATAACAATGGCAAATTAAACAATTAGTGCACTTGAAGCCCGGTGACCTCCGTGCCCGATATAGCTCAGCCTGCCAGGGGATCACTGTTCCTGTGGGCTCTGAGCCCTGGGAATGTTTGGGTTTCTTAGGTCGTGGACTCCCACCCATGCTGAATTGCATGGGCTGCAGCTCTTCAGGTGAGACTTTCTTCTTATTTTGCAAACCCTCAGGTTTTCAAGACTGGTTGGGACATCCCAGCTGTGTTGGCTGGAAGGTCAGCTCAGAAAGCTCTCCTCAGCAGCTTCATCCCTAAGTTTAGTGATCCCGTGAATTTACAGCACCACTTTCAGAGAGAAATCCAGTCCCTTGCCTTCCAATTCTCCACTGGGACCCAAATGCCCTTCGCTCATTAAAGAGCATACACAGTGTCATCTTCTCCATGCCACCATCCAGTAGTGTCCATGTTCTTTGCCATCATCAAGCATACTTTAGAATCATAGAATCATCTAGGTTGGAAAAGACCTTCAAGATCATTAAGTCCAACCATTATCCCTACTCTGCAAGGCAGATCCTTACTCTTTAAAGCAAGAGAGGATATTTGTCCTCCAGGTGAGATCTCCTGAGGTCAAGGATCTCTCTCTGCTCTGACTGGCCTCCAGCAATGGTTTTAATGAGGTTGCACTCTGCAGTTGTCATCTTCTGACTCAGCACTGGGTGGTGCAAGCAGGGGACGCGCCCATCTGATATTGCCCCATGAGGGCTGTGATTAGGGAGAGCCACCCATTGCATGGAGCCTCAGTGTGCCCTGGGAACAAAGTCTGTTCCTTCCCTGCCTCGAGCACAAGCGATTCTTGTTTATTAATGTTCACAAGGATCACCTTTGTCTGCAGCTGAGAGGGGAAAGTCACACAAATGTTATTACTCTGCAAGCAGAAGAGGCTTTTTTGAAACTTAAACCAGTGAAATTCCCCCAGGAGAGAAGCTCCAGCTCAAATCCCACGGAAACAAATGACAAAAACCCAAGCCCCAAACAACAGGTGAAGAATATAGCTCAAAGAAATGCAGATGACAAAGGAGAGCAAAGGGAGCAGGTCTCAAGACTGCTCTGAACTGGGGTTTTAGATGTCTGATTAAAACCAACAGTAAAAAATAACGTGGACAGTGGAGCTGGTTGTCACCTGAATGCTTAGGAAATAGCACTCAATATTCAGTGGCAAATTTGATTATTGTCAGAAAATCAGAGACTTATTCTTTGCCTGGTTTCAACTCCACATCCCCTGGGTTTTTTTCTAAACCCAAAAGTATTCCCATACTCGACATTTCTTCTTATCAAACCATTTTGAGGCACCTTCTTATTCCAGAGCTTGTTCAACCCTTAATGTTTCTGAGGGATGGTTTTTCTTTGATTAAAAGCTTTCAGATTTTGATTTTCTGGTGGAACAACCTCTATGAAATATGATATTTGGTAATTAGTCACAGACACAACTCGAGTCAGTCAGGAGTTTTAACTGTTACCTTTGGACTACCTCCGCTCTGATAAATTCTCCCTGGATGACATCAACAAGTTTGCGCTGAATTATTTTCAAAGAAGAAGGGATTTTCTCACAGGACAAAAATTACTGTGAAAATAATTTGGCTTTTTTCTTTGGAAAATGACAATCAAAAACCTCAACAACTCCTAAGATGAAAAAAAAATAGTGAAATGTTTTCCTTCCTTGAGATTTTTCAAGGAAATGAGTTCTTTCCTGACCAGCTGTTCCAATCCCTTCTCTTTTCAAGGGTAGTTTATTTGATCTAGACTTTGGCTGTGGCTCAGTGGTGGTTTTAAAGGGGAAAGTGAGGCATTATGGTTACACTATCACTGAATCCACATGTACAAAAATCACCTGGAGGGATTCCCAGCTCTCCTAACCCACCAGGATTGCTCAAAGGTAATGAGATTTCCCTAGGCTGATGAGAAGATACTGGATTCCTTCTTTTCTGTCTCCAGAGCCTCTTGGGTTCACTCATTTACTGTTTTCTAGTATTTCCCCATGGGCACATGGTGTAATTTGGTATTTTTAGCCTGGTTTTCTAGGGAGAATTAGGATCACGTGAATCTTTTTTCTCTGAGTCTTTGTTTACTGGCACCGCTTTAGTATTTTTTTAATCCTTTGGCTGCTTCATAGTTTTGCAGTTTCCTACAGATTTTCCAAAAATAGTCCAGAGAAAAGAGAAAATAAGGCTGGTGTTTGAATAAATCCGTATTAAATATTGGAGAATCCACATGGGATTGGTTTCAGACCAGCAAGAAGCCAAATTTTGTTGGTTTGCTGTTTGGGGAACTATTATCTTCCATCAGGAAGCTAAGATACTCCTATAACGAGCAGGTGGACAAGCACAAAATACAGCTTAAGCTTTAAGAGTTAAAGTTATGCTGGTCTGTAATGGCTGAAGGTCCTGGATGCAACTCTCTTGCCATCCTCCAAATGTCTCCTGTGCACTGCAGTTTGTCGGGAACGTTTTGAGCAGCCTGGTTTATTCCCAGCCTACCTAAGTAATGGAGACCTTTGTTGTCATTTGTTGTTTTCTTCTTCTCCCCAGTTATGTTATCATCTAGTGTCCTTTTTTTTTTGGTGCCCACAACAGAATGTGTCCATGTGCAGGAAGGAATGGTTTTGTAATGGAAGAAACACATCCCCAAGCTGAACTCAATAGCTGATGATCTCCAGGTGGGATGACCATCTGCAATGCTCATTTCCAAGGGCCATGACAGCTGGATGCAGTCATATTTACATCTCAGCAAGGCCAATATTTAACACTTATGTTTTATTAGTTGAAGTTCTTGTCTTCTTGGGGGCATTGTATCCAAGGGTAAGCAGACCTGTGTCTTTCCAAATGATGACGAAGTCCAAGGTACATTGTGTTGACCTCTGCACCACCTTGCAGATGATAGGGACCTGCCCTAGCTAGAGGGATTGGACTGGTCCAGTCCAGGGCAGTTTTCGTCACCCTCATGTCACAGCTGCAGCCAGGCCCCACTGGAGAACAAACCATGAATGTGGTAGATGAACACACCAAGCTCTGGAGAGTGATATGAAGCATGATGGAGATTTGCATCAAAAGCTGAGTCTCTGATACATACGAATGCCCATTCACAGAATCCCAGCATGGCGTGGGTAGGAAGGGACCTGCAGAGCTCATCTCATCTAACCCCTTTGCTAAAGCAGGGTCACTTACAGTAGGTTGCTCAGGACCACATCCAGGTGGGTTTGGAATCTCTCCAGAGAAGGAGACTCCACAACCTCCCTGGGCAGCCTGGGACAGGGCTCTGGGGCCCTCACAGCAAAGAAGTTTTTCAATGATGTCTGTTAGCTGACAGCCTGAGCTGGGGTTGTACATGTGGACTCATGTAGTTCAGGAGATGCTTCTTGTGTAGAAAATAGGGTGAAGACTCATGAATATCTCTCCCTGCAGGCACCCCCCTCTGCAAAGCAGCTGGATGGGAGCTGACATGGGCTGGAAGAGGGACAGCAGGGTGTACAGACATGGCTTTCCTTGCCCATTCCAACTTGAGCCCCATTGAGAGAAGCTTGGGCAGCTGTTGGATCTCTGAGCAGTTCTCTGTGGGTCCAGGCTTGTGTCTGTCCATGGTCGCAGGCAGTTTGTCTCGCTGTTCGCCTGTTCCCAGTCTGCTATGTCCAATCTTGAAAACCAGATAACGTCAGAGCAGAAAGGAAGGTTTCTATTTCTGTCTCCTTGTATCTGTGTCCCAGCACATCCCCGCTGCCACAGAGGTCCTGCAGCCACTGCTATGTGGCAGGGAAAGGGGTTCCTCTTCCCAGTAATCCCAGGGCCTTCCTTGAGAAAGGAAGAGCTGTTTCTTGCAAACCATAAAACTGGAATGTTTGCTATTTCTTGAAATGTCACTTCTGGGCTAAAGTGAGAATCAGACCTGAAATTAAATGTACAGCCACTTAACTAATCCAGTGTTTTCCTTTCAGAATTTTTTGATGATTATTCAGAGGGGCGAGAATGTGTCAACTGTGGGGCCATGTCCACCCCGCTCTGGAGGAGAGATGGCACGGGGCACTACCTCTGCAACGCCTGTGGGCTCTACCACAAGATGAATGGCATCAACCGGCCCTTGTTCAAACCTCAGAGGCGTCTGGTAAGTCAACGTCACGCAACATATGTGGTGCAAGGCTGCGTGAGAGGACGAGGCAAAAAGACCTCAGCTAGGTGGAGAAGCCAAGGGTGCTTTAGCTCCTTCAGTCCCCATCTGCCCACCCAACCAGGTGGTTTTAGTCCAGATTTCCAAAATAGGCCAGATTGTCTTGTGCTTGTTACACTCCTAAAACCCTGTACTGTCCAGGTCACTCCTGCAGACACCCAGGCCAGGCCAGTGAAAGGGGCTGTAGGACACAGAGGCAGAACTGTGGTGTCAGTTTGTCCCTTTACAGATCCACCCCACTACCAGTCCATTTTCTCTTATCCTCAGGGTCCTTATTCACTGGTCACTGCTGGGTGATCCCTCTTAGTTCATGGTGACTGACCACTTTTCTGGATAGCCTGCTTCTGTCTCTGTTGGGTGAGCTGAAACAGAGCTTGTGGAGCAGATCAGGGCATCGGGTATGCATGAGGAACATGGTGGACAGGAACATCCTGGAGCCTATCAGAAAGATGGGGACAATCTTTTGAGCAGGGTCGGTTGGGACAGGACAAGGGGTGATGGTTTGAAAGTAAAAGAGGGAGATTCAGACTGGAGCGAAGGAAGAAATTGTTTACTCTGAGCATGGTGAAACACTGGCTCAGGCTGCTCAGAGAGGTGGTTGCTGCCCTATCCCTGGCACCATTGCAGGGGAGGTTGGCCGGGGCTCTGAGCACCCTGCTCTGGTTGCAGATGTGCCTTCTCAGCACAGGGGGGTTGGACTGGATGACCTTTAAAGGTCCTTTCCAACCTAAACCATTCCGTGATTCAATGATCTCAGTGTTGATATCCTGCCTGTCCCTGCCCATTCTGGTGAGGGGTTTTGGGAAGGTCTCTGTAGTCTGTGCCCCAAGGACATTGGTCCATCATGACACCAGGAAGAAAGGAGCCAGCAAGCCCCTCCGTGAGGACCATGTTCCCCCACTCCTTGCCTTCCGTGAGGTGCCATCCCCAACCTGTCCCACCCTTCACATACCTCAGACCTGTCCATGCTCCACCCCAGGAGTCCCCTGCAAGGGTCAGAAGTGACACCGGCAGTTTGAGCACTGCCACCAGCCACAGCCACCCAGCGCCCTCTTGTGAAACCCCCTGCCCAGATACTGCACTGACTGAGCCAGGCAGTGGCTGCACCCCAGCACCCAGCCCTTGTAGAAATGGCCAGATCCTCGTTTTTTTCTTCTAGGAGAGAATTTCCATGACTAAAAGCAGGACATGTCCATGGATTAAATGTAAGGGTGTGGTTAAAGTAATTCCAACTGGTCTGGGTCTGCTTGGATAAATGTATTCAGTACAAATGATTTGGTTTAACCTGTTGCAGTGTAACACCTCCCCCCCCCATTTATTTTATTTTATTTTATGGAAACTGAGACATTACAGAGAGCCCTGCAAGGGCAGATCTTTGCCTTTGCTGAAAACTCTCTTAAGTTCTAGGTCTACTTCCAAAGGCTGATGATTGAAGCTAATACATGGTGAGGTTACAACTTTGGTTTCTCTGCACCAAAGGCATTTCCAGCTTTTGAAGTCTTAAGAAGTACCTGAATTTCAGTTTTGATTGTCCTGCAGCTGTAGATCAACTGATCCTGTTTTATCATGAAGGAGAAGACAGAGAGAAAGCTGTAGCAAAGATCACAGTGGAAATCCCTGGTAGCTGTCAGGTCCCCATCTCCCAGGCTTTCACCCCATTACACAGCAGCTAGCTCTGCTGTTCAGGACTGCAGAGCTGGTGAGATGTCCAAGACCACCAGATTTCTCCCCTATCTGCTCATCTCCAGGCACTGTGAGAACAGGCATCTTCACACAGCTCTATCACTTCTGTTCAGCACCCAGTTTGAGCAAACAAAGAGCGAATTTGACCCCAGCCCATCCAGACTTTATCCTCAGCCTCTTAAGCCTGAGCTTTGAAGGATGCTGGGAAGATGTGCAGATATGGTGCTTAGTGACGTGCTTTAGTGGTGGATGTGGCAGTGCCCAGTTAATGGTTGGACTTAAAGGTCTTTTCCAGCCTAAATGATTCTATGGTTGTATGAAGACTCAGAGGCATGGAGTATGTGGTTCTTTCTTCCTCTACCTCCCACTCTGCTTCTACTCTACTTCCAAGCTCAAAACTTGTATTTTATATGGTTTCAAGCCATCCTGTGGCCTTCTGAGCCTGGCTAAACCAGTTCACCCAGAAAGTGAAACTTGAAAAGGCTTGTTCTTTGAACTACTTCATTAGCGGGGATTCCTGTTAATTATCCCTTTTAATCTTTAGGAAGATGATGCTGCTAGAAGCACTTTTTTCCTTATCTTTCCCTCAAGCCACAAGAGCAACACCACGCAAAGTGACCAAGGAGTATGTAACATCCACGGCATTAATAACATCTTCTTGGGGACATGCCATGATGCTTGGAAAGTGAGGGGCTTGGGATTCTGAAAGGACAGGACGGTCTGAGATCCAGACACCATAGTGCAGGTGTGTGCGTAGGCAGTGGGTCTCTGAGCTGCTACTAGACCCACTGCAGATCTGAGATTCTGTTCAGGTGATGTCTCTGGCACCATCTGAGATACCCCAGGAGAGCTGAGATGCCTGTGCATCACTGACAGGCAGGAGGCAGTGGAAAGGCAATGAAGCAGAAACTGAAAGGCAAGTGGGGAAAAAAAAAAAGCAGTTGTGTTACCCACTGCAGCAAAGCGAGAAGAAAACAAGACAGAGAAATAAGTGAGGCAAGAGGAGAGGAAAACCTGAGGTGTGCCTGGAGTGAGCTTGCTGGGTGGGATCTGAGGTGCTGCTGGTAGTAGCCATAGAAGGCTGATGTGTTTTCTTCCTCTCCATTTTCTTGCAGTCAGCTTCCCGCCGCGTCGGCCTCTCCTGTGCCAACTGCCACACAACAACAACCACACTCTGGCGCAGAAACGCCGAGGGAGAGCCCGTCTGTAACGCCTGTGGACTCTACATGAAGCTCCATGGGGTAACGTCTTCATTGGTCACTGGTCTATATAGGGAGGGTATCGATAGCAGCAAGCTGGGGGTTGGCTGCATTGCCCTGGAGCTGTTTTTCCTATGGGCTTTAGTCCCCCTCAACATTATATCATGTTTATACTGGCAAGGGGTGTTGAGGTTCAATAAGGCCAACTGCTGGGTCCTGCAGTTGGGTCACAACACCACCCTGCAATGCTACAGGACTGGGGAAGAGCAGCTGGAAAGTGTGGGGTGGAAAAGGACCTAAAGGTGTTGGTTGACACACAGCTGAAGATGAACCTGTGTCTTCCCAGGTGACCAAGAAGGCCACCAGTGTCCTGGCTTGAATCAGCACTAGTGTGGCTAACAGCACTAGGACAGGGATTGTCCCCCAGTACTCAGTCCTGAAAAGGCTACACATCAAATTCTGGGGTCAGTTTTGGGCCCCTCACTCCAAGAAGGACATGGAGAGGCTGGAGCGTGGCCAGAGAAAGGCAACAGAGTTGGGGAAGGGTCTGGAGCACAAGGGTGGTGAGAAGCAGCTGAGGACCTGGGCTTGTTGAGCCTGGAAAAAAAGAGGCTCAGTGGAGGCCTCCTTGCTCTCAGCAATTACCTGAAAGAAGGTTGCAGCCAGGTGGGGGGTTGGTCTCTTCTCCCATGTAGAAAGTGGTAGGAGAAGGGGAAATGGCCTCAAGTTGCACCAGGGGATGTTTAGGTTGGACATTAGGAAAAACTTCTTTCCTGAAAGGGCTGTGAAGCCCTGTCCCATGCTGCCCAGGGTGGAGTCCCCGTGATCCCTGGAGGGGTTTCAAAGTCATGGAGATGTAGTGCTGGGGACATGGTTTAGTGGTGCCCTGGCAGTGCTGGGTTAATGGTTGAACTTGATCTTGAAAGCCTATTCCAAGAAAAATAATTCCATGACCTTACGGCCATACAGAAACTAATGCACTTTTATACTTGGTTCTGTAGGTTCCAAGGCCCTTAGCCATGAGAAAAGAGGGCATCCAGACAAGGAAGCGCAAGCCAAAGAACCTTAACAAAACAAAGACATCAGCAGGTAAGTGTTGAACAAGGGAGTTCATGGTACGTCTTTGTGTGTGCACTTGTGTGTTTCTGACCATTGCATCCTGTGATATCCGACCACAAAATGGGCTGATTCTTCAAAAATGAAAGATGTCTGGATGCCTTGAAGCACTAAAAAGGCCCTTCCCGATGATTTTTTAAAATTATTATTATTTTTTTTACCTACAGTAACTTCTTGGGTAAGTACAGCTCTATACTGAAAGGTATTTGTCAGTAGCCTGATTATCTGTCTGCTTTCTTGCAGGTCCATCCAGCAGCGAGAGTCTTACCCCGACCACGAGCTCCACCAGCAGCAGCAGCAGCACCACGACCACCGAGGAAATGCGCCCCATAAAAACAGAACCTGGGCTCTCATCTCACTACGGGCACCCCAGCCCGGTTTCTCAGGTACAGAGGGGAGATGCTGGCAGTGGAACAAAGATGGGAATTAGGGTGGTAGACATGGTGGGAAGAGCATCCTCAAAAAGCTCTGTGGAGAAAAGGCTGCCTCTTTTCAACCCAGGGGTCTAGGAGTTCACAGCAAGAGATCTATCCTCGAGGATGGGGCAAAACCCCACCTTCTTGTCACCAAGTCTACAGCACAATATTGCTTTATAATGATATCTGGCAGTTCTGAAGGGACAACATGAAGGAGCAGCTTTGTTGAGAACAAGAAATTCCTTCTATCTGGGCAGCTACGTAGGACTCAAAAAAAGAAAATACCCATTCCCTTTTTGTGATTTAATTTGATTTGTCTCGAGCAAGGAAAAACTTGGCAATATGACCTTATCTTCTCTGGGCTGGCTGACTGTGTGAGGAGCGATATAAGAACTGCAGTGTGAGGAGAATAAATGCAAACTGCCCAAATCTAACTAAGTCAAGTCTCTGTGAAGGTAAATCAAACCAGCATGACAGCTGCAGGGTGAAGGGGTGTAGTCTGTGCTATGTGCACCACTAGGTGTCTTGGGGCCAGCACCGCATCCACACAAGGTGCATATCCTGTTGAGGAACACGAAGATCTGGAAGCTGATCTGTGTGCAAGTTTAATAGCTGTGCCTTGGTTAATGATCCCCATGGCATAGCACAACTAAGAGACAGTGGTATATGGAATCATAGAATCGTTTGGGTTGGAAAAGACCTTTAAGATCGAGTCCAACTGTTAATGCAGCACTACCTGGTCACCACTAAACCATGTTCCTCAGCACCACATCTCCATGGCTTTGAAACCCCTCCAGGGATGGGGACTCCACCACTGCCCTGGGCAGCCTGGGACAGCTCTGGACAACCCTTGTGGGGAAGAAGTTTTCCCTTCTGTCCAACGTAAACATCCCCTGGTGCAACTTGAGGCCCTTTCCTCTTGTCCTATTGCTTGTTCCTTGGGAGAAGAGACCAACCCCACCTGGCTCCAACTTCCTGTGAGGGAGCTGTCAAGAGCCAGAAGGTCTCCCCTCAGCCTCCTTTGCTCTATGCTCAACAAGCCCAGGTCCCTCAGCCACTCCTCACCACACTTGTGTTCTAGACCCTTCCCCAGCTCTGTTGCCCTTCTCTGGCCATGCTCTGGCCCGTCAATGTCCTTCTGGGAGTGAGAGGCCCAAAACTGAACCCAGGATTCAAGGTGTGGCCTCTCCAGTGCCCAGTACAGAGGGACAATGCCTGCCCTAGTCCTGCTGGCCACACTAGTGCTGACACAAGCCAGGATTCTGGTGGCCTTCTTGGCCACCTGGGCACATGCTGGCTCATCTTCAGCCAGCTGTCAACCAGCCCCCACAGGTACTTTTTCATCAGGCACTTTCCCCAGCCTGTAGCATTGCAGAGGGTTGTTGTGACCCAAGTGCAGCAGCTGGCACTTGGCCTTGTTGAACCTCATCCCATTGGCCTTGGCCCATTGATCCATCCAGTCCAGATCTGTTAAGAACCTTCCCACCCTTAGGCAGATCAATACTCCTGCCCAGATTGGTGTCGTCAACATGATATGATAGCTGGTCTCCTTTTGGGTCCATACAGGGAACTACAGTTTTCTCCCTGGAGGAAAAAATAAGTGGTTGAGTGTTGTTGATGGACTGATCCTGCACTTGCAGCACTTTGCAGCATTGTTAATGTGTGCTGCAAATCACAGGAAGCCATTTAAAAGCTAGGAGAGCCCTAGGCCAATGAAATCTAAAGCCTTGGGAGGTAAAACAATAATCTCTGTCTTTTAGAAGAGAACAAGATGCCCTGTATGCAGTAGGAGGAAAGAACAGGGTCTAAACCAAGAAGAGCCTCTCCAAAGTGTTGTGTCTAAGTCGCAATCTGCAGCTCTACTGCAATTCCACAGACGTGGTACTAAAACAGCACCAGCCCCCATAAATGGGTTCATATGGTCCTCTATGCTTTGAAGCTTTGTTCACGAGGTTCTCCATTTTTTTTCCACAGGCATTCTCAGTCTCTGCCATGTCGGGACATGGATCATCTATTCACCCTGCGATTTCAGCTCTGAAGCTTTCCCCGCAGGCTTATCAGTCAGCTATGAGCCAGTCTCCCCAAACCAGCTCCAAACAGGACTCCTGGAACAACCTGGTGTTAGCTGAAAACCATGGGGACATCATAACTGCATAACCTGGTCTTCCACCCATGAACTTCAGGCTGATCTGCTTGTGAGAGAAAGATGCCACGTAATCATCAAGTCAATGTTGTTTCCCACCTCCCCTGCTCTCCTGCCTTCTCTCCCCTTGTGAGATGTTCCAGCAAAGAGGTAAAGAGGATTTACCTGAGGTGTAGGAGAGCTCTCATGAAACAAACAGAGAAGACTCAAATCTCAAAGTAACTAAAGGATTTGAAGCCTTTCTTCCCACTTTAAATGAGCCTCTCTATTTGATAGTCACCACCCTCTGTGAAATAGCCAGAAATGTAAAGATGGACACAGTTCTTGAGGTCTGTATTGAAAAATATCTGGCATTTGACTCAGACAATGGTGGAGGAGAGACACTTTTTTTTCCTGTCACCATCTGTTCTCTTCCTGACCAGAAAGAACCGCCACCATCTTCTTGTTACTCAAATTCACTGATCTTCCACCAAATGGAGCCAGTTCCAGAACAGTTTGTTGAACAGACTTCCCTAGACATGTTGTGGTGGCTTTAACGGATTTGATACAACTAGGGCAGAGAAAAGAAAGACACCCTTCCTGCCCCCCCACCCCAATCCTCAGCTCACACATCTAGAGCATTGTCTTCATTTTCCTAGATGGTCTGAAAAGCTAATGTCCGTATTTAACAATATCTCCTTTCCTATTTATCGTTACAAAATCATGGGACTGTGTTTCCAAAAGGTTGTTGGCTGAGCCTGGAGAAGGTCTGTCCAAAGTCAAAGGGGGGATTTTGGAAGGAGAAACCTTCTGGAAGCAAGTAGAGGAGACCCGTGTTTGTCATCAAATCCTGGAGGAAATTGCTGGGCTCCTCCATTATGGATGCTACAAGCCAGGCTTAGACGTTATCCAAGAGCACAGCAAGTGAAAGATGCTCTTCCAACTCTGCTGTGCCATTGCTTCTGAGACAGTTAATTTAATTCTTGTGCATACTTTTACGCTGGTTTTGATGTCATTGATGAAATCTGATTGTCATTTATTTTTGGCTGTACCACGAGTGCTCACTTTCCCCCTGACAGCTGGCTCATGACCACTTTACACATCTAACCCTTTAGGATCCCACCGTTTGCAACAAGCTTCAGCCTCTAATGGAGGTAGGCAGGGGAAGTTTTCTTTACCAAGCATGTGCACAGACTTGCTTGCCTGCAAGAGAAGCATAACTCCATCCTTGCATGAGTATTAAACAAGGCTCATGGGTTTTTTCTTGTCCACAAGGCTCTCAGCAACCAGGGCATCCTAGCAGGTGGAGTTAGAAGAGATGCTGAGAGCTCACTGACTCACTCCCTTTCCCCAAAGGGATCAATTCTACCTAACCCAGCCCTGACTGCTCTTTCTCTAGCATGTGCTTAACAAAGTCATCATCATGGATGCCACGGCTCCCCTGTGCAGTCTAAGTGCTTCACCAGATGCTTGCCACGATATTTTCATCAACTTTTCTGAGGAGGGACAGCTTTGCCTGGAAGACCTCTCAACTTTTTCTGGGAGATCTCATCCCACAAGATTCTCCACTCTTGTTTCTGTCTGCTCCCAAACTCTGCTATTCTTTTTGTGCTCACAACTCTTCTCTTTTCCTCCCTGCACCCAGAATTTGAGTACGGAACTTTCAAGTGAAAACCTAGAAGAGGGATTGTGCATCCCTCCCAAATGTGCCATCCTCTGTGTCCCACTGTTTAACATTCCTACAAAGAGTATTTCCACCCAAACACGGAGATACATGGCTTGGTGAAGAGGAAAAGCCACAGACATACATTTGAAGCAAAAGAATTGCATTGTATTGTCTTTGTTCGAACTCATAATTTTCCACCTGATAGCAGAAAAGCTTCTTTAAGGAGAAGGATTCAACTGGACTAGTTAGGATAAGACTGGGACTGGAGTCACAGCAGAGACCTGGACCCTTCCACATTCCCCGTGTTATGTGTAACTCAGATTTGCAGGGTTTTGAAAAGGTGACAGATCCTCTGTGCTCCCCAGAGATAAACACCATGGCAGTGATGCCATGGGAACAGCTGGATGGTGTTCACACCAGTTTCCACTCTGTCTTGCTGAGCTAATGCAAGGTCCAGCCTCATTACAGACAAGAAAAAGACATTCATGAAACATGAATAAACAAAATTCCGTGATTCTGCTCAGGCTTGGTTGGCTGCAGAGGAGAGGCCAGAAATAGAACCTACAAAATACAAATTTGGGGTGAAAACATCAAGGTGTTTCTCCCCAGGCATACAGGTCTTTAGCCAGCCTCCTCCTGGAACTAAACCTTTGCAAATGGCAGTTGAGGTCTCTCGGGATCTGTCTGTGAATTCCTGCCCATCACGGAGAAGCAGGCACCATGAAGATGCTACTTGACTAATGCACACATCTGAGATCCCTAGAACTACCCTGGACAACCTGAGAGGGAGGGGAGCAGGTGGCCTCCTTGAGAGGAGCTAAAGTCCAGGCCAACCACCCCCCCCCCCCCCCCCCCCCCCCCCCCCTCCCCCCCTCCCTCACACCTCCTCTCCCTTCCCTTCCCTTTACTTTTTTCTTTTTCTCTCCCTCCA